>MU228306.1:225281-254516 GCA_018584345.1 Thuja plicata
ATCATTAATGAGGGTAAATTAGGTTTTAGACCAGAGATGTCAGTTCTTGAACTGGCGTCTACGAGGACGCTGATCCCAGGATCGATGTCTTTACAGATGTCGGTCCCCGGATTGGCATCTCTAGAGCCGCTGGTGCTGGACCAACGTCTTCAAAGACACCGGATCCAAACCTGTGTCTTCAAAGACACTGGTCTGTGGGAAAATAGGGGAGATGTCGGTGCATGAATTGGTGTTTCCAGCTAAACTAGTGTTTCCAACTGAACTGGCGTTTGTGCCTAAAAGGGAAAACACTGAGAGGGACAGAAATGAAGGGACTCGGCGGGGGTCAAGGATGGGTCGGTATAAGACCTAGGGACAATATGCCCCATTCTAGGAAGAATTAGATTAGGACTAGAAGAGCAGGTAACTGACATGGTGGATTCTATAATTCTTGTAGGAGTAGTTCCCACCACTGGGATCTCGGGAGCACTGGCCTCCGATGATGGATCTAGAGTCGCAGCTGACTAAGGATGATTGGGGATTGTTAGCTATGGTTGGTTTAGACTATGTGCCCCATTGGCCTAGGCTACGGGTGCACAATGGGATGATGACCGCCTTGATCGAGCGGTGGCATAGCGACACCACCACTTTTCACTTGTCGATTGGAGAGGCGAAGATAACCTTTGGAGGACGTGTGGTACATTTTACAAATACCCATCTGAGGGGTGATCCCTAGATATAGGTTAGCAGACAGCGATCACTACATAGAGATCACATTCAGGTAGCCAATGAGGTAGATCCCTATGTACCAGACCTGGATGCCCTGGCATGACAGGAGACTCAGGCGCATTGGGGGACACATGCTAGCAAACCTAGCGGGCCACAGCTTTGGGATGGGCTGGTCATGGGAGTTAGCTCAGATGGTAGAGGAGGGGACCTCCTACTGCTGGGGGTATGTTGTCCTTGGATAGCTATACTAGGATTTGCACATGGCTGTGTACCACGAGGCATGCAACATGGGGACAGGGGTTACACTACTGTTAGTGTGGGCATGGGAGCATATTGTAGTGTTTTGGCCACTAAGGGTCAGGGAGTCATGCCAGCCTAGGGATCCTTACACCTGTAGATATAGGCTCCCTCTTAGATACACCTCTATTGGTCAGACAGGATACTAGAGATGGTTACTAGACGAGGTTCAGGTTTTCTGCTGGACCCTATACAGGTTATGTGAGCCATGGGGGGTGATGGATTGGGAAACAGGGGTGGAGGACAGATTTGAGGACTTTTTATACCTCTCTTACATTCAGACCGATTTCTTTCTTATGGGTAGGACTATCCACCAAATAGAGAGATATAGACTATCCAGGGTCATGAGGTAGTTCAGGTTGCAGTAGGGAGTGGTGGCAGAGGATGCTTTACATCCTCATGTCACTAGGGAGGTAGGGACCTGGGGCAGGTATACGGATGCTCTCACAGTGAGGGCATCCTAGAGGGACATGCCATGGCTAGATTTTGTGGCGCGACCAGATATTACAGATGTGGGGATGACCCCAGAGTATGCAGCATGGTGGGATGCACATACACCCATCAGACTGACTGACCTGACACAGGTGGCTACTCATGAGCAGCCTACAGGGGATCTAGACATGGACAATGGTACTAAGATTGGGGATGCCCAGAGACCTCAGCAGTTGTTCAAAGGAGGAGTCCATAGAGATGGGTTAGGCCTTAGGTAGAGGCACAAGTATAGGATCAGGTGCCACAGGGACCCCCACCAGCACCAGGATAGGATCAAGCATAGGTACCACTAGTGCCACCACAAGTGCAACCACAGGTGCAGGTATAGGAACCACTAGTGCCACCATAGGTACAGCCACAGGTACCACTAGTGCCACCACAAGTATAGGGGCCATAGGGGCCACTAGCAAGGTTCATTGCACAGGAGACACATCGTACTATCCTTGCAGAGTGAGACAGTCTTTAGACAGAGTGAACCAAACTATGTGGTTTACTAGATATGGTAGTGGTGTCTGATGCTAGCTTACATGCAGAGATAGCCTAGATACAAGGATTACTGACTGCGGAGACAACACATGCTGACAGGGAAGAGGGCTCACTGGATACCCTACAGGGTAGGGTGGACTCAGGTGAGTTTTCTATGGTGGACCTGACACAGGATGCCAAAGACCTACGTGTAGAGATAGACACACTCACAAGCCAGTTAGATACATTGAATTTATAGATGGAGTAGGCCACAGAGAAGATTTTTGCATTGACCTTAGAGAGGGATGCAGTACTGCGACAGGCAGAGACATACAGGGGTGAGTGAGACATCGCCGGATAGACCACAGTGGCATGTGGAGTAGGTCAGGTTGTAGTAGAGGCATTCACAGCCCATAGGGATGCGAATAGGACAGGGAGGGATGCATCCCACTACAGAGCACTCTATCATCAGTTTGTTCCTGAGGGATAGAGATGGGATTACTCAGAGAGATCTCATTCTTAGAGCATAGTGTAGAATTCTACCTCACAGGGATCAGTGGGGATGCCACCATGTCCACCACCAGGACAGGGAGGTGAGCCATCATAGCCACTAGCATGATTAGTCAGATGATTATATGACACACAGTTTTGTACTTTTTGAGATTTATACATGTATATTGGCACTGAGGTGCATGTGATGTATTTTATTGACAGACATTATACATATATGATGAGGACTCTTAATGATTCTCATGATGTGTGATTTATATGATGTGTTGATGCATACTATATGATGACTGACACTTGATGCATGCAGGATGTGATGTATATGGATGACTTGATTATGTATATATATGATGTATGACCTATGCAGGATGGATGATGCTTATATGCATGTGATGTACTAATGTGTGTGGATGCAGGATGTGATGTATTTTTATGATGTATGCAATATATATGCTGATGTTTTATGAATATGCATAAATGAATGATGTTTTAACAATGCAAGACTAAAATGAATCTAAGTGAATGAATTATGCAAATGGTATATGAATCTAAATGTTGTAATGATGTGAGATGATAAAAATAGATGATTGCAAGATGAACCTAAAATGTATTAACAATGCCAGATGGATTAATGATGCAAAATAATGAACCTAAAATGGATTAACAATGCAAGACTAAAATGAATCTAAATGAATTAAACATGCAAATGATGAAATGAATCTAAATGTTGTAGTGATGTGAGATGATAAAAATGGATGAATGCAAGATGAACCTAAAATGTATGATTAATGCAAGATAATGAAATGTATCTAAAATGATGTAATGATGTTAGATGATAAAAATGGATTAATGCAAGATGAACCTAAAATGTATGATTAATGCAAAATGCCTTAAATGATCTTAAAAATGAATCTAACAATGCAAGATAATATAATGAACCTAAAATTAACTCAATAATGCAAGATGCCTTAAATGATCTTAAAAATGAATCTAACAATGCAAGATAATATAATGAACCTAAAATGAACTCAGTAATGCAAGATGCCTTAAATGATCTTTAAAATGAATCTAACAATGAAAGATAATATAATGAACCTAAAATGAACTCAATAATGCAAGATGCCTTAAATGATCTTTAAAATGAATCTAACTAATGATACTATGGGCGGTAGATCATTGTTCTCTTGTTCTTGGATTTTCTTTCAGTTGTTCTCTGCATCAATTTCCTTGCTTTCAATTCCCAAAAGCATCCATAGAAAAGGAATGCAAAGTGTGACTGGAGAGCTCAAACGATGAGTTGTTTGAGGTTGAACAAGCTATGGCATTTGAGTCTCAAAAAAATTTTATTTTTTATTTTTATTTTTGTGTGTGTCACAATCAACTGATAAACCAAATGGGTGGACTATGAAGGATTGGGCATGGAATGTTGGATGATGACTTAGGTTGTTAGCATGATGGCAGGAGGATGGGATGCATCACAAATGTACAAGGATCAAACTGAGCGGATTAATTACAAGTGATTAGTTACAGTGATTACATACAAAAAGTTGCTACCGAGATTTGATTGGATTATGTTACTTGCCTTGATGCGCGTGATAGGTGCATGTGCTAATTGATTAGTTCAGGAGGAGAGATACATCCTACAAGAACCCAAAGATGATGATAATCTAGATTTAATTTGACGAGAGGAAGGATACATCCTCAAGACTCATTTCCAGAAAGACAAGACTGACCAAGTGGATTGATCAAGTGCGCACTACCAGCAAACTATAGAACCAATGTATGATAAGGAGTAACTCAAGACACGAGAAATATACAAGACTGAAGCTCAGGGCTCTTAGAATAGTACAACCTATGGACAACAATATACAATATTATGTGTACAAAATCTCAGGATACGAGGAGATCATTGTGGCCTAATACGTATGACATGCGAACACCCAGGGAATATAGGAAATGTGGAGATGGTGCTGGTGATGGAAGGAAATGAGATTTTGATAGATAATGGAATGGTCCACTATGTGTGATTCCTATGTTGGTCCTCTCAAGTTTGGAACAAATTTAGAGTGACCATGTTAAAATTTTTAGATAAGCAAAGTGAGTACCCTTAAAATTTTGTGTGAGAAGGCTCTGTTAGAATGCTTAAAAAGGGTACCCGGATGATTTTCATGAGGTACAAATTGGGAAAAGGCTTCAATGCCTTTCATTTGACATATGTAGTGGGTTCTAACTCCTAATTTCCAATTTTGACATGTTTAGGGAGTAATCATTTTGAGGGGGTCACCTAAATCTGCATTTTTGCTAAGTGTCATTTTGTTGTCCAGGGCCTAGTTTACTTCTAAATATCTTGCACCCTGTTGAGTTTAATAAGCCATCACTTTTGGAATGTGTTATATGCATATCATAGAACTTATGTTTTAGATCTCAGCTCATTCCAAATCCATTTGATAGGTTTTCATACTTCCCAAAGTTGGTTTCTCAGAACTGTTTGCATTTTTGTTTTGCCTAGAAATCTGAATAGCCCAGTTTGACAGATTATAACTTTTCACCAGTTGATTCAATTGATAAACTGCCTTTTGTACTGTGTTCTAGTGGTCACACACTCCAATATTTCTAGTTTGGAGATCCCTATGAAATCAGATGACAAGTTTTTTAGAACCATTCCATTGGTGAATAATTCTGATTTCTTATGTTTTCAAGTACATAATTGCTAAGTTGTCCACTTTGAGGTCTTGAAAATCTATACCCGGGTGAACATTTTGGATAATTGAGTTTTCCCTCATATTTTAGACCTATGAATGAACTCCTTTGAAGATTTCTAGATTTTTTATCAATCCAGTTGATCACTTTGCTTCGCTGATTCCAAATTCAGTTTCTACTTTTTCACTGTGTTAAAAATCAAAAGGGTTAGGGTGCTAACTTTGCGGATTGGTATCAGTTCAATAGTTTGTTTTCAGAGGAATACAATAGAGATTTCATATTATACACATGAAATTGAATCTATGTTCAGAGGTTCAGATTCTGAAAGATCTTTTTGATGGGTTTGTAAATTCAGTATCAAAGGCATTTTATTCAGTCTGCAGTGCAAAATAGAATTAAGTTTTCAGAATTGCCATTTTGCAAGAATGATATCTTTCTGTCTAAATGTTATTTCTAGGATCCAATTGTGGGACCATTTTCATTGCATATGAATGTACTATTGGACCTAATGGTGAAATTTCAGAGCTTGTTTCAATGATTTTGCAGTGGTCGATCTGAAGGAGATTTATGTTGTTTCAACATTGGCACCTACACAGGTTTTCTAAAAGGCTAAGTTTGCACTATTATATCTTGTGCCCAAGCATGAATCTAGTGAATCTCTTCAGAGTGTATTTAATGATGATGAATAAATCTTTTTTCTGAATGCTAGAGTTAGATTACTTGTTTCAGTGAACTTTTGAGGCCAGTTCCGGAGGCCAGTTGCCATAATTGTGGTCGATTTGCATAAAGTGCTAAAATGATTATAAGGTCCACCGATTTGTACTTTATGGTAAAATTTGGAATGTGAAACCTTGAACAAGAGGAATTAGGTGCAAGAATTATTTCAAATAATTCAAAACAACAATCAATGCCAGCTACCCGAATATCTTCTTTCCAGCATTTTATTGAATTGTACACATTGCCAGAATTATATTTTAATGCCAGTTGCATTATCATGGGGATAGCTTGCAACTACAAAGTCAGAGAACATTCCAGGTTTATTTTTGTTTTGAATGGATGTCAACACCATTTTTACAAAATTATGCATTAAGGCACGAACAAGATGGATGTGTGCTAGGTTGCGGCATTTGGCTTGTGCTAGCCTATCACATGTACCTTAAAGTTTCTAAAAGCTTATTAACAAATATTTTTGGTTGAGAATCCTAGGCAAGGAAATTAACTTTCAAAATCACTCCACAAAGAAGCTTGTTTGTGACCAGTCTGAGTGGATATGGCAAGAGCTCAACATTTCATGTTTTTCAAGATCTTCAGTTAGTAGTAAGTGGACGAATAGGGAAACTAATGATATGCATTCAACGCAGTTTTGATAATATTATAATTCTATTTTGGGGGAGCATTGTAAATGAATAGCTCATGTTTTAAATATAACATATCTCTGAGAATGCCTACATGAGCCTGTGCAAGCATTGAGTGGAGGTTAAAAACTTATGGAATAGCAAGTGTGCAGCAAGGAGAATATACCACGCACTATTTAAGAGAGGCATTGAAAACTTTTTTAAAAATAGCAAAGCTATTTCACTACCCTGTGGAATAAGGAGGCAAGGTTTTAAACATGAGTGATTTGCCTATGCATTGTATGCTGGTCTGCACCATTTTGCAAGGCATGCATTGGATTTTGAGGAGGTTGCACATGTTTTTTGAGAGCCTCTGCACTTAAAATCTGCGCAGAGTATAATAATTTGAGGTTTTTAAAGATGTTTTGTTTGCGATGTTGAAATCACTAATCTATGGGCTGTGCATGAGGTAAAGTCTATGATTTTGGAAACTAGTAGGATCTTCAGACAAGTTGCGCAGAATCCATTGCAAGGAGGTGGTTTAAAATGAATGTTTAAAGATTTACAAAATGAAACCACAGAGAGGTTGTGATAGCATTTTATGGAGTAGTTTGAAGTTTCTTGGAAATTTTAAGTTAAATCTATAGAAGTAACTCCATGGAGAGTGGCACCTTGACCTATGGAGGGCACTGGTCATTTTCATTTGCATTGAAACAGCTCCATTAATGAGCAGAATATGTGAAGTCCCAGAAAAATGGAAAAAAAGTAAAAATTGTTTTGTCCCATATTGTCTGTGCATAGGCATTTTTGGTATTTATATACTAAAATGCATTCTCTATAAGTAAATAAGAGAGCCCAGAGGCTCTTGGTGGGCTCTTGAGGACTGGAGGAATGATTACATAGGAAGACCTATAAATTTTAAGCCCAATTTCAAAAATGGCTTTAAAACATTCAAACCCATTGTCCCACATTCATCCAGGGATGGAAATTTGAAATGTTTATATGCCAAGACATAAGCATATCAAGTATGAAGCTGATGAGGAGGCTATCCATGTGTGTGCCCAGTCATTTAATGCCTCAGTTTTTGTGCCCAAAATTTGAAAGTAAGTAAATTTTGTAGAATAGTTGATGCTGAGATGGTGGTGATGATGACATGGAAAAAATGGACATGTGGCAGCCTGTCGCGAAGTTGCTAGAAGCTGACCATCAAGGGAGATAATCGTGGAGACTTTTTGACTGACCGCTAGTGATTAGTCATGCAGTCAAGAGATGCCAGAGTTAACCGCTGAGACTTGGTGACTAACCACTAGCGGTTAGTCAGGAAGTAGCCAAAAGAGGAAGATGGCTATCGCAATGAGGAGTTAGCTGCTAGTCGCATAGTCGCCAGATAGAAATAAGCCACCGAATGCTTGTCGCTAGGTCACCTAGGGTTGACAGTTGAGTTGAAATTTGCAGGTGACTTGGAGACTAAGTTTGGTCACATGGTCGCCAGATGCGGATAAACTGTTAGATGTTGGTCGCATGGTCGCCGATTAAAGATGCTAAGTGGAAATTTATTTAGAGACAATGAGACTGTGGTTGGTCGCATGGTCCCTGGATTTAACTGTGGTTAGTAAAAACTTCCAGAGACTTAGAGACTCAGTGTGAAAAGCAACTGTGGTTAAAGAAGTGAGTCAAATATCAGTTGAAAATAGCCAATATGAGCATGCCACTTGTCAAAAACTGGTGAAGTATGGGCATATTAAAGTAAAGTGAAGATTTTCAAAGACAGAAAATGCATAAAGTTAAAAGATTAAAAGGATTTGAAATGTATTCTTTTGTATATTCTGTAAAATGTTTTATTTCAAAGTTTTACAAGGCTTTCCCAGAGGGTTTCTCAGAGGATGAAATCATATTTTCTCAGGCAAAGAAAGGTCAGATTTTTAAAGGCAAATAATATCAAATTTTCAAAGATATTTTGCAAAGGGATGATTAGATTGAAAGAATACTTTTTAGTGGAAGAATGATGGATATTTACAAGGGATAAAATTAGATATTTTCTCAGATAGATGGAGTCAATTATTAATAGAATATATCTGATATTTTGAAAAGGAAGAATGAGTAAAGAATCAAATTTTTAGAAGAGGCACGGGTGTGAAGATCTCAGAAATATTAGGGTTTCTCCTTCTATATCTTCTCTTCTCTTTTCTATTTTGGGGGTTCTGATTTCAGGTTCCTATTTTGGTTCCTGTGGAGGTTCCTGGTCTTGTTCTTGTTCATGTATTTGCCTAGTTCAGTACAAGTTACCATTGGTTTGGAGATTTTATTTGTAAAGCATACTTCTATTTCATGCTTAGTTCTTGAGTTTATTGTTTGGATATCTGGAAACAACTTGGATTAATGAGAATACAGTGCAGTTCCTATTCATTGTTGTTTTGTCTCTTTTGACTGTGGTTTATGCTCTAGTATAGTTTATTTGTAAGGCATCTAAAATATACCTACTACAAGGTAGTGTGTCTAATCATTTGTGAGTCTTTCTCAAGGAGAGAGTTAAATTTTTTAAATGATTTCAGAGAGCAGGACATAGTTGTGAAGATTTGATGAAGAAGTATTGAGTTGAGTAGATTGTTTGTAAGGCATCCAATCTAGATTGTATGAAGTTTGTAATGCATTCTTTAGTATTGCATTAGTTTTTTATTGTTAACATATGTTTTCATTAACTCTTTGCCCAAGGAATAGGAATTGATCTAGAATTTGCTGAGCAAGTGTTTTCTCCATTCAGTTATACACAAATTAATCAATTTCATCTAGTTTTTAGAACAAATGAGTTGAACTCATTAAGGACTCATATCAGCAGGATAGTGTCCATTTTTGTGATTCCTTTGAGAGTGAATCATTAGGTTATCCCTCCTAAAAAAAAAGGAGGAAGGATGCAAATCCTTGTCTCATTGGTTCATGTTATCAAAACTATAGCCTGGCTTATAATACTCTATTTCAGATCAATCATTGCAATCTCTAAAGTATTCTATAAGTTGTTACAGTGAGGTTTTAGGTGCATAACCAGTGAATGAAACAATCCACCAAATACATAAGCTTAAATATCAGTAATCTTTAAAAGGTTATACCTGCCTGAGTCTGTGGAGCTCAAAAATGAGGAAGGATATTATCCAATCCTTAGAAATTAGCCTTTCTCTTGCCTAAAAGAGGTTGCATTCAGGTATATGAGGTATACTGTCATCATTAGGTAAGTGTTGTAAGAAAAAGTGCTAACAAATTGGCGACTCCGCTGGGGAAGTGAAAAATATTATTTCCTGGATTCTTTGGTGCAGTATTTTCTAAATCTTTCAAACCAATTGCAGTTGAGTCTGGTCATAGAGTCATAGTTTTCAAAAGGCTTGTTTGTCTATCATTACAAAATATCTAAAAGTCCAAAGCTATTGAAGAAATATTTACACAATCTCACTACGGGTGAGTGGTGACTTTGAGCTTTGATTTGCACTAGTGTGCACATTAAAGAAAGATTACAAAGAAGGTGAGCTTGCAGTGATAGGGACAGCAGATATTTCTACATATTTTGAAGCTGATTTAAAGGTGTTTTCAAAGCACATGTTTTGCAACAGCTCAAGTACATCCAAGTATTTCACAAAGTTTAAATAGTTTTCCTTATCAAGTGATTGCAGCACTAAAAGAAAAAAGGAATCAATTGAAAAAGAGGTTTATATATTTCAAGTTTTTACTTGCATTTTTGCAAAATCTGAATGAGATATGTAATAAATGAGAGTGGCAGTTTGTAATCTTTTGGACTGCTAAGATGTCATATTCTTATGATTAGAGGGGTAGTAATTTGTTTGGGGTAATCAGTTTTGAAGATAACCCTGGATACCCAAACCATATTCCATCAAGGGTTAGGGAATGTTTACCAAAGTTTACTAGTTGTGATGAACAGTCAGCTGAAGAACATTTAGAAATTTTTTTTGATTTGGTAGACAATCATAATATCTCACATGAGGATGTATTGATGAAAATTTTTGTAATATCCTTAGTTGACATTGCAAGAGACTGGTTTCAAGACCTACCTCATGGCTCAATAGAATCCATGGAAGCATTAGAGGCTTGTTTTACTAAAAGATTTAGTGATTTTGAGCAGCTTAGTGATGTAGAGTAGTATGAGGATAAAGAGCACAGTGATGAACATGACATATCTGAATTAAAAGATCATATATCAGAAGTTGATCTTATCAAAGCAAAGACAGATATGTTGAGACAAAGACTTCAAGAAAATGCGGTGTTACTTTTACAAGGACACATGAATAGGGAAGAAGGTGAATCACCAAATGATTTTTTCATAAGATTCACTAATAAGCTACAAGGCTACGATATCATTTTTTGTCCTCTGAATCTTGTATGGGCAGATTTATTTATTGAGCTTTGTTTTCCCCATACATGAAATTTACCAATTTCTCAAAGGGCAGAGTTTTTTTAGCAAGTTATTGAATGGATAAAAGGTTTAGAGGATGCTTCTTCGAAAGACATATCAAATGTTGAGAATAATGATATTGAATCTGAAAATTCTAAGATTTTTAAAGATGCTGATGATAAATCTGACAGTGAATCTGAATTTAATGATATTGAAAGTGATAAAGATGAATATATGTTTAGTAATGATGAGGAGTCTATCGCTAGTGAAGATATTGCTGACATTAATATTGATAATAAGTTATATGAGCAGCAAAAAAATGAAGAAGATATATGCAGCCAGCAAGATAATAGTTATGATGTAGACATAAGTGTTTGTAGTGAGATCATTACACAAGAAGATATGATTTTAGAGGTTTCACTACAAGACTCTAACCAAGAAGAAAATTGCAGCATCAAGCAAGAAGACAGTTGGAGATAAATGAAGATGACTGTTGTTCCCTTCAAAGTGAACAAATTATAGAGATTTTATCTTTTGAGTATCTTAGATATCCAGGAAATAAAAGCTTTGAACTTTCATGTCCAACACTTATTGATTTTGACAAGGAAAATGAATCAGTGCATTCTAGTTTGGACGTATGTCATACTGTTTCTTCTGGCACTCCTTCTTCATTAGGCTACAATAAAATTCAGTTTGATTTATCAGATGATGATATTTTCAATGTGGTTTTAGATTCAATAAATGTTGAAAATCTAAATATGAAGTTGAGTACTAATTTGGATAACAATGAGGATTTTGAATCTTGTCTTGATTTTAAATCTACCTTTAAACCATTAAATGATGGTCAATCAGTGGCTCAAGTTTCATTGACAAACATTCAATGTATTGGTATTTTCCCTCCCACCCACCACATTTCTTTAAAATTGTTTGATGATGATAAATGGCAGGGTGCTCCTATTTTTGATAAAGAGGTTATTGCTCCATGTCCTAATTTTGCTGATCATATACAAAGTGATGAATCTTTTCAAATTTTTGCATAAATATCAAGGTATGTTTTCTTTTGAGAGGCAAATAATGGATGTGAATGGACCTAATGATGCTTTCCCAAATGGTATGACAAAGATTGAGTATCCCTCCTTTTATTTGGATGGTGAGTTTTCAATTGTGGTTTACAAATGAAAGATGATGAATGTCACAGATATCTAAGTATGTTCTTATCTAACAAATGTGACACATATATGCCACAAATTGTTTATGATGAAAATATGCCTAATGTTTGTGGAAGCTCATATGAAGAATATACAGATTTGTTGTCATATGATGAGTTGATATGGGATGGAAGTAGATTGAATCAGACAGTTAAGAGTGGCACTGTTATCATATTTTTGAAACATGGGGTAGGGAGCTTTGTGTTTGACGGAGGTAAGAGTTGATCTTAGCTTTCGGGCTTTGGGACTTTTGTAGATAATATACATATTGTATAGTTTCTTTCCCTTTTAGTTATGTATTTTCTTTCAGTTTGGGTTTTCCCATTTAGAGAAGAGAGAAAAGTTTTGAGAGATGTCAGTGAAAAGAGGAAAGAGAAAAGAGATAAAATCTGATTTTTAGTTTTGGGGTGGTCTTCTACTCCAGAGATTTGTGGTTCTCAATATAAAATTCCATTTAACCATCCTCAGGCAGAGCCACTATTGGTCCTCTCAAATTTGAAACAAATTTGGAGTGACTCATTTTAGATAAGCAAAGTGAGTACCCTTAAAATTTTGTGTGAGAAGGCTTAGTTAGAATGCTTGAAAAGAGTAGCCGGATAATTTTCATGAGGTAAAAATTGGGAAAAGGCTTCAATGCCTTTCATTTGACATATGTAGTGGGTTCTAACTCCTAATTTCCAATTTTGACATGTTTAGGGAGTAGTCATTTTTAGGGGGTCACCTAAATCTTCATTTTTGCTAAGTGTCATTTTGCTGTCTAGGGCCTAGTTTGCTTCTAAATATATTGCACCCTGTTGAGTTTCATACGCCATCACTTTGGGAATGTGTTATATACATATCATAGAACTTATGTTTTAGATCTCAGCTCATTCCAAATCCATTTGATAGGTTTTCATACTTCCCAAAGTTGGTTGCTCAGAACTGTTTGCATTTTTGTTCTGCCTAGAAATCTGAATAGCCCAGTTTGACAGATTATAACTTTTCACCAGTTGATTCAATTGAGAAAGTGCCTTTGGTACTATGTTCCAGTGGTAACACACTCCAATAGTTCTAGTTTTCAGATCCCTATGAAATCAGATGACAAGTTTTTTAGAACCATTCCATTGGTGAATAATTCTGATTTCTTGTGTTTTCAAGTACAAAATTGCTAAGCTATCCACTTCAAGGTCTCGAAAATCTATACCCGGGTGAAAATTTTGGATAATTGAATTTTCCCTCATATTTTAGACCTAGGAATGAACTCCTTTGAAGATTTCCAGATTTTTTATCAATCCAGTTGATCACTTTGCTTTGCTGATTCCAAATTCAGTTTCTACTTTTTCACTGTGTTAAAAATCAAAAGGGTTAGGGTGCTAACTTTGTGGATTGGTATCAGTTCAATAGTTTGTTTTCAGAGGAAGACAACAGAGATTTCATATTCTACACATGACATTGAATCTATGTTCAGAGGTTCAGATTTTGAAAGATCTTTTTGATGGGTTTGCAAATTCAGTATCAAAGGCATTTTATTCAGTCTATAGTGCAAAACAAAATTAAGTTTTCAGAATGGCCATTTTGCAAGAATGATATCTTTCTGTCTGAATGTTATTTTTAGGATCTGATTATGGGACCATTTTCATTACATATGAATGTACTATTGGACCTAATGGTGAAATTTCAGAGCTTGTTTCAATGACTTTGCAGTGGTCGATCTGAAGGAGATTTATGTTGTTTCAGCATTGGCACCTACACAAGTTTTGTGAAAGGCTAAGTTTGCACTGTTATATCTTGTGCCCGAGGATGAATCTGGTGAAGCTCTTTTGCATGTGTATTTAATTATGATGAATGAATCTTTTTGTCGAATGCTAGAGTTAGATTACTTGTTTCAGTGAATTTTTGAGGCCAGTTGTCATAATTGTGGTCGATTTGCATAAAGTGCTAAAATGATTATAAGGTCCACCAATTTGTACTTTATGGTAAAATTTGGAATGTGAAACCCTGAACTAGAGGTATTAGGTGCAAGAATGCTTTCGAATAATGCAAAACAACAATCAATGCCAGCTACCTGAATATCTTCTTTCCAGCATTTTATTGAATTGTACACATTGCCAGAATTAAATTTTAATGCCAGTTGCATTCTCATGGGGATAGCTTGCAACTACAAAGTCAGAGAAAATTCTAGGTTTCTTTTTGTTTTGAATGGATGTCAACACCATTTTAACAAAAGTATCCATTAAGGCACGAACAAGATGGATGTGTGCTAGGTTGCGGCATTTGGCTTGTGCCAGCCTATCACATGTACCTTAAAGTTTCTAAAAGCTTATTAACAAATATTTTTGGTTGAGAATCCTAGGCAAGGAAATTAACTTTTGAAATCACTCCACAAATAAGCTTGTTTGTGACCGGTCCAAGTGGAGATGGAAAGAGCTCAACATTTCATGTTTTTCAAGATCTTCAGTCAGTAGTAAGTGGAAGAATAGGGAAACTAATTATATGCATTCAGCACAGTTTTGATAATATTATAATGTTGTTTTGGGGGAACATTGTAAATGAATAGCTCATGTTTTAAACATAACATATCTCTGAGAATGCCTACATGAGCCTGTGAAAGAATTGAGTGGAGGTTAAAAACTTATGGAATAGCAAGTGTGCAGCAAGGAGAATATCCCACGCACTGTTTAAGAGATGCATTGAAAACTTTTTAAAAAATAGCAAAGCTATTTCACTACCCTGCGCAATAAGGAGGCAAGGTTTTAAACATGAGTGATTTTCCAATGCATTGTATGCTGGTCTACGCCATTTTGGAAGGCATGCGTTGGATTTTGAGGAGGTTGCACATGTTTTCTGAGAGCCTCTACACTTAAAATCTGCGCAGAGTATAATAATTTGAGGTTTTTAAAGATGTTTTGTTTGCAATGTTGAAATCACTAAGCTATGAGCTATGCATGAGGTAAAGTCTATGATTTTGGAAACTAGTAGGATCTTCAGACAAGCTGTGTAAAATCCATTGCAAGGAGGTGGTTTAAAATGAATGTTTAAAGATTTACAAAATGAAACCACAGAGAGGCTGCGATAGCATTTTATGGACTAGTTTGAAGTTTCTTGGAAATTTTAAGTTAAATCTGTAGAAGTAACTCCATGGAGAGTGGCGCCTTGACCTATGGAGGGCATTGGTCATTTTCATTTGCATTGAAATAGCTCCATTAATGAGCAAAATACGTGAAGTCCCAGAAAAATGGAAAAAAAGTGAAAATTGTTTTGTCCCATATTGTCTGTGCATAGGCCTTTTTGGTATTTATATACTAAAATGCATTCTCTATAAGTAAATAAGAGAGCCCAGAGGCTCTTGGCGGGCTCTTGAGAGCTGGAGGAATGATTGCATAGGTAGACCTATAAATTTTAAGCCAAATTTCAAAAATGGTTTTAAAACATTCAAACCCATTGTCCCACATTCATCCGAGGATGGAAATTCAAAATGTTTATATGCCAAGACACAAGTATATCAAGTATAAAGCTGATGAGGAGGCTATCCACGCGTGTGCCTAGTTATCCGATGCCTCAATTTTCATGCCCAAAATTTGAATGTAAGTAAATTTTGCAAAATAGTTGATGCTGAGATAGCAGTGATGATGTGGCAAAAATGGACACATGGTAGCCTGTCACGAAGTCGCTAGAAGCTGACCATCAAGGGAGATAACCGTGGAGACTTTGCGACTGATCGCTAGCGGTTAGTCACGCAGTTGGGAGATGCCAAAGTTAACTACCGAGACTTGGAAACTGACCGCTAGCAGTTAGTCGTGAAGTATCTAGAAGAGGAAGATGGCTGTCGTGATGAGGAGTTAGCCGCCGGTCACATAGTTGCCAGATAGAAATAAGTAGTCGGATGCTTGTCGCTAGGTCACCCAGGGTTGACAGTTGAGTTGAAATTTGCTGGTGACTTGGAGACAAAGTGTGTTCGCATGGTCACTAGATGTGAATAAACTATTAGATGTTGGTCGCATGGTCGCCGATTAAAGATGCTAAGTGGAAATTTATTCAGAGACAATGAGACTGTGGTTGGTCGCATGGTCGCCGAATTTAACTGTGGTTAGTAAAAAATTCCAGAGACTTAGAGACTCAGTGTGAAAAGTAACTATGGTTAAAGAAGTGAGTCAAATATCAGTTGAGAATAGCCAATATGAGCATGCCACTTGTCATAAACTGGTGAATTCTGGGCATATTAAAGTAAAGTGAAGATTTTCAAAGACAGGAAATGCATAAAGTTAAAAGATTAAAAGGATTTGAAATGTATTCTTTTGCATATTCTATAAAATGTTTTATTTCAAAGAATCAAATTTTTAGAAGAGGGATAGGTGTGAATATCTCAGAAATATTAGGGTTTCTCCTTCTTCTATATCTTCTCTTCTCTTTTCTATTTTGGGGGTTCTGTTTTCAAGTTCCTATTTTGGTTCCTGTGGAGGTTCCTGGTCTTGTTCTTGTTCCTATATTTTCCTGGTTCAGTACAAGTTACCATTGGTTTGGAGATTTTATTTGTAAAGCATACTTCTATTTCATACTTAGTTTTTGAGTTTATTGTCTGGATATCTGGAAACAACTTGGATTAATGAGAATACAGTGAAGTTCCTATTCATTATTGTTTTGTCTCTTTTGACTGTGGTTTATGCTCTAGTATAGTTCATTTGTAAGGCATCTGAAATATACCTACTACAAGGTAGTGTGTCTAATCATTTGTGAGTCTTTCTCAAGGAGAGACTTAAATTTTGTAAATGATTTCAGAGAGTAGGACATAGTTGTGAAGATCTGATGAAGAAGTATTGAGTTGAGTAGATTGTTTGTAAGGCATCCAATCTGGATTGTATGAATTTTATAAGGCATTCTTCAGTATTGCATTAGTTTTTTATTGTTGACATATGTTTTCATTGAATCTTTTCCCAAGTGATAGGCACTAATCTAGAATTTGCTGAGCAAGTGTTTTCTCCATTCAGTTATGCACAAATTAATCAATTTCATCTAGTTTTTAGAACAAATGAGCTGAACTCATTATGGACTCATATCACTAGGATAGTGTCCATTTTAGTGATTCCTTTGAGAGTGAATCATTAGGTTATCCCTCCTAAAAACAAAAGGAAGAAGGATGCAAATCCTTGTCTCATTGGTTCATGTTATCAAAACTATAGCCTGGCTTATAATACTTTGTTTTGGATCAATCATTGCAATCTCTAAAGTATTCTATAAGTTGTTACAGTGAGGTTTTAGGTGCATAACCAGTGAACGAAACAATCCACCAAATACATAGGCTAAAATATTAGTAATCTTTAAAAGGTAATACCTGCCTGAGTCTGTGGAGCTCAAAAACAAAGAAGGATATTATCCAATCCTTAGCAATCAGCCTTTCTCTTGCCTAAAAGAGGTCACATTCAAGTATATGAGGTATACTATCATCATTAGGTAAGTGTTGCAAGAAAAAGTGGTAACATCCTGTTTCTAGGTTTTCATCACCCATACTTGTCCAAGGCGCCTGATTGCCAAGTTTTCACTATTGGACAAAAGTTTTTCTCTTTGTTTTTCTTTTTGATTTCTTTGGATCTTTTTGATTTTTTTTTGGATCTTTTTTATTTCTTTGGATCTTTTTTTTTTTTTTTTTTTTTGGATCTTTTTGATTTTTTTTATATTGCCTCAGTGCCTATTTACCAAGTTTTCACTAGGAAAACCATTTTTTTCAGCTTCATTTTACTGCTTTTTAGAGATTTTTTCAGGACTGCTTTTCATTGTTTTTGTGCTTTCTTCAGGACTTTTTATACTTTTTATGGATTTTCTCAGAAAAATGGAATGAACAACCAGCCATTAGGCATAGATGTGCCTAAGATGAATGATGTTGATATGATCATTCAATGGTTCTCCTTCAGGAGTGGAGAGTTGATATGCCCCAGAACCGAAGCATGTAGTGACAACATATGGGCCTTGCCAGGTGACTTCAGACTTGCCTTTCTTTTCTCAATCAGTACCCACTTTCTGATTTTATTTTAGCATAAGGTCTCCTACCTAGAATTGATGTGGGTGGACCTTCTTGTTATAGTTCTGCTTGAGCCTATTCTAGTAAATAATCAAGTGATCATAAGCTTGCTAGCGCTTTTCATCTAGGAGATCCAACTGTGTGATTCATGCTACCTAGTAATCTTTGTCATCAATCAGGCCT
Organism: Thuja plicata; assembly: GCA_018584345.1. Classification (NCBI taxonomy): domain Eukaryota; kingdom Viridiplantae; phylum Streptophyta; class Pinopsida; order Cupressales; family Cupressaceae; genus Thuja; species Thuja plicata. Next base: position 243,564 of record MU228306.1, read on the forward strand.
CTTAGTGATACTCAGAGGGAGGGTAGTTCAACCTCAATTGGTAAGACTGCTTTAGCACTATAGACAAGGGAGTAGTTCCGGTAGGAGAATGGTAGGAAGTGCAATATGCCCAGAGAGAAAGATTGATCTGTAGATGCCAGTCATGACCAGTATCATTGAGAACTTTCTTGAGGATTTTGAGGATGGTTTTATTAGTTTTGTCAGCTTAGTCGTTACCTTGTGGGAAATATGGACTGGAGAAATGATGATGGATATGGAGGCGAGCACAAAGATCACTGACATGTTGATTTTCAAATGGAGTTCCATGATCTGTGAAGATGGTGGAGGGTATGCCGAAGCAGCAGACAATGTGGTAGAGGATGAATTTGAATATCTAGACACCAGTAGTGAGTGTGAGCGGAATTGCTTCAACCCACTTTGTAAAGTACTCCATAACTATGATTATGTACTTGTGGCCTCCAGAGGAGAGGGGAGTAATCTTACCAATGAGGTCAAAACCCTAACAAGAGAAAGGCCACGGAGGCGCAATAGGTCTGAGGTCCTGAGCAGGAGCATGGATCAGATTACCAAGTTGTTGACAAGGTAGGCACTTTTTGATAAAATCACAAGCATCATGTTCCATTGTAGGCCAATAGTACCCTATATGTAGAAGTTGCTTGGCTAGGACCATGCCACTCATGTGGGCACCACAGATTCTAGCATGTACCTCTTGTAAAGCCTGGGAGGATTTGTTTTCATCTAAACATCTGGAGAGTACGTGTGAGAGCCTCGACGATATAGGGTATTGGCTATGAGGGTATAATGGGATTCTCTTTGGATAAATTTTTGGCGTTGGTTTGCAGTGAGTTGGGGAGATATGATACCATTTTGTAGGTAAGCTTGGATGTCGTGGTACCACGGGGACTGGGGACCAACCAAGACACATACATGATTTGATTCTTCATTCTCATAAGCGGGAGCATGTAGTTGCTCAACTAAGAAGGGAACCAACTGTGGCCATTGCATCAGCAGCTTTATTCTATAAATGTGGTACTCGTGTTACTTGAAAGTGGAGGAAATGTTCTTTTAGCTTGTCAACCATCTGCTTATATGGTGTCAACTTATCATCTTTCATTTGATACTCATCTAGGACTTGTTTGATGATGAGTTGGGAGTCGCCAAAAACTTGGATGTCTGTGATGTTCCATTCTATGGCCATGCGAAGTCCTGCAATTAGTGCTTCATATTCTGCAATTTTGTTTGTGTAGGGAAATCCCAATTTGAATGACATGGGGATGTAATCACCTTGAGGTGTGACAAAAACTATTCTTGCCTCTGCACCATGAGCTGTGTACGACCCATCAAAGTAGAGTTTCCATGTTGGTTGTTCTTCTACCATGTACAAGTGCTCATCTATAAATTTTGTGACCAAAGGATATGAATCTACTAATGGTGCTTCAGCTAGCTGATCAGCAATGACTTGCCCTTTAATGGCTTTTCAATCGACATACTTAATATCAAATTCACTTAGCAGCATAACCCATTTTTCCATTTGACTTGTAAGTGTAGTCCTGGAGAGTAGGTACTTGAGAGGATACACCTTTGAAATGAGTTTGGTTGTGTGACTAAGCATGTAGTGGCAAATTTTTTGGGTGGCGAAGACCACTACCAGACATGCTTTTTCCATAGGAGAATAATTGAGCTCATAACCCACTAAGGTTCGACTGATATAATAAATGGCCCTTTCTTTTCCTTCATCGTTCAATTGAGCAAGGAGTGCCCCCAGTGCTGTAGTAGTAGCAGAAATGTATAGGATGAGTGGTCAACTAGGTACAAGTGGTACCAAGATAGGTTGATTAGTCATGTATTCTTTGATTTTGTCAAAACTCTTATGACACTAAGGATCCCACTTGAATGTATTATCTTTGTGTAGGAGATGAGTGAATGGTTGGCACTTGTATACTAGTTGAGAGATGAAGTGGCACACAGATTGTAGCTTTTCTTGGAGGTTGTGTAGCTGTCAGAGTGTTTTTGGTGGAGGCATCTCTATGATAGCTTGTACTTTCTTTGGATCTATTTCAATGCCTCGCCTAGATATAATAAACCCTAGGAGTTTCCATAATGTGACTCCAAAGACACATTTCTTAGGATTGAACATTAAGCAATAGTGTCTAATTCTATCAAAGACACATTCTAGGACATCTAGGTGATCTTCCCTTTTTACTGATTTGGCCAAGATATCGTCTACATAGTCCTCAAGGATCTTGTGGATCATGTCATGAAAAATGATAGTCATTGCTCTTTGATATGTTGCCCCAGCATTCTATAAGCCAAAAGGCATCATGTTATAGCAGAAGGTGCCCCAAGGGGTTGTGAATGTTGTCTTATGCTGATCTTCTTCTGCAATGTGGATCTGATTATATCTGGAAAAGCCATCCATGAGTGACAACATCTCATTTCCTACTGTGAGATCTATAATCATGTCTATGTTTGGCAAGGGGAAATTGTCCTTGGGACATGCCTTATTGAGGTCTCTAAAATATGTGCATATCCTGATTGATTTATCTGTCTTAGTGATGGGAACCATATTAGAAATCTAGTTAGAATAGTCAATGGGGTGGATGATCTTGGTGTGGAGTAATTTTTATAGCTCCACTTTGACAAGTAGTGCCACTTTAGGATGCATCTTTCTGAGCTTCTCCTTAACAGGTTTGATGTTTGGGTCCAATGCTAGATGGTGAACCTCCAAGTTGGGATCTAACCCTGGCATGTGGGAGTAAGACCATGCAAACTTGTTGATGGATTCCTTTAATAAAGTGATAAGATCACTTTCTTCTGCTTCAAATAGAGATGCTGCTATGTATGTGATGGTGGGATTTTCCTTGGTACCCAGGTTAACAGGTTTTGCTTCTTCAATGATAATTGATGACTGTTCAGGCCTGTAATCTCAGATAAGAGGAAGAGGATAATCTTCATCCTCTGGCACCTCAAAGAGGTTTTTACCAGGGGATATACCCTTTGTTTTTACTTTTTTATGATCAGATAGCGCCCCAAAGGGTTTTTTGCTAGAAGATCGATTTTTCTCTTTTTTATTTTTATTTTTTGTGTCACTTTTGCAGCTAAAGTTCTCCTCTTCCCCAAAGTATGCCTTTGGGTCCAATTTGTAGACATATGCTGAGTGTTTCCCCCAGTCACTATTTAGCTTGATTGCTCCCATAAAGCTTAGGAGTGTGTCCTCACTTTGGAACTTGTCAACGTGTATGACACTTGGTTGGTCCTAGTCTATGAGTTCAGGATGGTGGAGGGGGAGGTCAATGAAGAGGATGGAAATTTGTTGTAGGACAACATTTCCCAGGAAGGTTTCATCATCGAAAACATCATCATAGGCTCTCACAACTTTCTCTTTTGGGATATCTTTGATGTCAGTGATTTCGCCCAAGGATTGACAAGAGGAATAGTTGATGAACTCATTGGTGCCCCCAGTAGTGTCAGAGCCCATACCAAGGCCCAGGTGCTTTTCTAGTGAGGTAGGTACAATAGGATCTTTTATCCCTTACTCTTCATAACCAAGGCCACCTCCTTGGTAGTTCCATTTTTCTGTCACCATTTTGTGCATTGTGGGGTACTTATCCTTGAAGTAATTGAGCTGACTTGTGTCCTGGGGTGGTGGATCTTTATATAGCCATTGATTGATATTTAGTGCCATTTCCTAGCCAATCAGAGTACTATGTGATATAAAAGTGGTAGAACCAAATTGTAGTGCCTTGGTTGTTTCTTATTCTTCTTTGCTTAGACTAGGTTGGCGGCCTTAAGTGTGAGGATCAATTGGCAATGCTTCAACTGTGAATTCATCACATAAAGTGTACTCACCACAACCTTTGTTGTTGATCTTGACCATGGACAAGGTGGAGGAGAGGATTGTTTCTGGATCTGAATGGGTTCAAGATGAGCTGGCGATAGAGGTGCCAATATCAATCTTGGGATAATGAGTGGAATGTGGAAAAGATATTTCCAATGCATTGCAGTATGCGAAGGGCTTGGGATCTGCATGGATGGTGATCATAGTGCCTTTGTATAGGAATTTGATGCACTGATGGTAGGTGGATGGGATGGATTGCATAGAATGAATCCATGGGCATCCGAGGAGGATGTTGTAGGGAAGGTCAAGATCAACAACATGACATAATGTCTCCTGGATAAATGGACCCACTTGAATGGGTAAAATTATGGTGCCTTTAGAAGTATGCTCCAGATTGTCATAGGCTTTTATTATGATTACATCATTTGTGATATTAGCCTCAGTGCACCCCAACTATTTTATGAATTTTAGAGTATACAAATTTAGGGCCAATCCATTATCTATCATGACCCGTTTGATGTCAAAATCTTTAACCATGACAGCAATATAGAGTGGAAGATTATGATCAATTTCATTGGAGGGTATGTTTGTTGGTCTGAAGGAAACCCCATAGGATGTGGATAGGTGTCCAACAAGGTTTTGGAACTTAGTGAGGTTGATTTCGCTAGGAACACGGGATTCTTGCAAGGCTTTATTAAGGATCTCTTGATAGGTGGGTAATGTGCGGTGAAGATCTAGAATCGAAATTTGGGTTGTAGTATTCCCTAGGTGTTCCAAAATGTTGTATTGGGTCCTTGAAAATGGGGAGGGACTAGCACCTGCAACTATTATCCTACCTCTATGAGTGGTGATTGTGCATTGGTTATCGGCACCCCTAACATGGATGACATTAACAGAGGACTGGACTTGGGATATGGAGCTGATGAGATTATCATAGTTGATATAAGCATTGGTATAATCTTTTCTATCGGTGCTTTCTACTTGTTTACCCTTTCCTTGATCAGAGGACTAAGTAGGATTTCTTGGACTTGTACCAGAAGTGTGTTTAGGGAATGCATTCTGATAAATTTTAAGGCCTGTGTTTGGCGATGATTGGGCAGGAGAATCCACTTTGATCTCCTTGTGGTCAATGAGATCTTGGATATAGTGTTTTAGTTTCATTCATTTGAGAGTGGTATGTCCCTTAACATGGTGGTATTCATAGTACTCGTTGTCTTTATACCAAGCAGGCTTAGGATTTGAGTCATCAAATGGTTGTGTTTTAGGATATATGACTTGGTTAGCTTGGACCAGCTTGCGAAAGATGACGTCTATAGGTTCACCCAGATGGGTAAACATGCATTGTGGCACATTTGTAGTGCGAGGTCTTTGTTGTCCATGTGGGACTGAGATAGAATTTGTATGATTCATAAGACCTTGATAGTTGTGTTGATACGATGTCCCTAGAGTGGGATAGATAGGAATGCCTTGAGGGTGCATGTTTTGCTGATACATTTGTGGAGGATACATGAGAGTGGGTTGCTGATACATGGGAGGAGGTTGTGGATACATTGGTGGTGTTTTCTAATAAGTCTGGGTAGGTGCATTAGGACTAGCTACCACAACCTAAATGTGTTTGGTGTAAGTGGCTCCATCTGTTACCGCATTCTTTTTCTTGTTCCATTATCATGATCGGTCATTGTTATGTTTGTTAGGCTGGGATTATTTATAGTGCTTAATCATACCTTCTTCTACGAGGCCTCATTCAAGGTCCATACCCTTGATCTTGATATCATGATAAGTTTGTATACAGTTCATGCGCATGTGATAGGCAAGCTTAGGATGAAGGTTGTTAATGAATATTTTGATAAGATGTTGTTCCAAGGGTTGGTAAGACAACCTTGTAGTAAGCCCTTGCCAGTGCTGAAGGTAATCAGCTAGGCTTTCTCCTCCCTTTTGTTTGGAATTGCATAGGTAAAGGAGTGAAATTTCATTTTCAACATTATGTGTGTATTGGGCCACAAACTTTTTAGATAATTCTGTGAAAGAAGAGACTGTGCCATATGGGATTTTGTAGAACCATTCAAGAGCAGTACCTCCCAAGCTTTTGGGGAATAGTCTCATGAGGAAGTTATCACTATAGGCCACTTCTTGGCATGCCATGTAGAATTCTTTCACGTGGCTCACAGGATCACTCTTCCCCCAATATTTATCAAATTTTGGGTCTCAAAGTGTTTGGGGAAGGGTATAGCAGTGATGGATCGGTCAAATGGATATGGACACACTTCATCAAACTTGAATGTTTTATCCTTTGTCCCAGCTTTTACCTCCTTAAGAGCATTTTTCATTTCCTCCCATTTAGGATTGATTTGTGGGGGAGGATTATTGATTGTGATTGTAGGATTCCCTTGTGCTTGATATGGATTGAATGGCAAATATTGGAGGATTCTGTGGGGGATATTGTGGTGTTTGGTAGGGTGGTTGTTGGTCGACATATACAGGTTGTTGTGGTGGAGGCTGGGGTTGAGTGGAATACTGCAATAAAGGAGGCATCAATGCTGGTAGGATTGTTGCAAATATTGGAAATATGCTTGTATTTGTTGCAGCGTTGGATAGGCAAGATGAGTTTGTTGCACACCCGTATAGGTGTTTTGTGTTGGAATGCACCTAGTGAGAACTTTTTATGGAGGGTGAATTGTTTGTGATGCAACGGAAGATGGTATGGCTATGTAATTGGTGGGATGAGTTTTCTATTATTGCATGGGTTGGATAAAAGGACTAGCAAACTGTTGCATTGGTTGTGCCATGAAGGGATTTTCCCCCTGCGTTTATGGTTGTGGCTGCTGTGTAGTTTGGATAGTGGGCTATGCAGCTACGAAGGGATTGATTGAGTGTTGTTGTGCTTGGAATGTGAATGGGTTGGTGATTTGCTGCTATTGGATAGGTTGTTGTTGGATAGGTTGTTGTTGGATAGGTTGCTACTGTTGTTGTTGGATAGGTTGCTATTGCTATTGTTGGATAGGTTGTTGTTGCTGTTGTTGGATAGGTTGGATGGGAATTTGGGGTATGGAAAAGGGATTCGTGGATGGTTGCAATATGAGAGGATTTGGGTTGAACAATATTTGAGGTGGAACCGTTGGCATTCGTTGTGGTTGTGTTACTATTGGAGCGGGAAAAGTAGACCCTTATGGAAATAAGGGTTGGTTATATGCGTTGGTAGGCAGCATGCCTGTGGTGAAGAAAGGTGGAATAGGCATGGACACTTGGGTGCCTTGATGTTGCAAATTGGTTGTAGCACTTTGAATGGGTTGAGTAGGAATGGGCGGAATAGCAGTTTTTTGTGTGCTAACTCGCAGTGGTGGTGGAAAGTTTGCAATGAATGTTGGGTTTGCTTGTGAAAGAGGAGAAACCATGGCTTGTGGAGGTACTTGCATAGTGATATGGGGGATTGTTTGTAGTGTCAATGTGGCATCAAGAGGTGGGGCTCCCAAGGTAGGTGTAGGTGTTGTGTGTATGATGGAAGGTGGAATGGAGGGATGAACTACTTGCGCAAGAAGAGTTCCCACTTGTAGGGCTCGTTGAAGTGGATCAAAAACTTCATTTCTAGTGGGATAAGGACATTCCCTTGGAGGTGCCATAGGTCGTGTGACAAGTGTGGGTATAATCCAAGGTGGAAGTTGAAGTCCTTGTTGTTCGATGTCCAAGAGTACCTAGTTGTTGTTACGTCCACTCATGGTGTTTACCATGTGGACAAGTGCTGGATGATTGATAAATGTTTCCACGGCACTTAGAGTGGGAGTTTCATTAGTGTCTACCTAGATGTGTTTGACTTGATCATTGGGCTAAGGTGCATAAGTGACCATGGTGTTGGTGTTGTCAGTCATAGGATTAGATGAGCTAGCGGCAATATTAGGATCCATGTTCTTCCTCTTCTTAGTGGCCCGTGTGATAGGTGGCATGAAATGATTATCCTAATGGGAATATGAGATGCAAGGTGTATGCAAGGATGTACCTAGGAACCTAAGGATGATGACACTAGGATTAGGATGTGCTTTAAGATGATGGATGTGCTTCTATGGATTAAGGATGACTTGATGTATGCAAGGATCAAGGGTTTCTTTTCCTAATGTAGGATCAAATGGATATGATTATCTACCTAAGACAGACTTGTGGTCTTCGGCAGATGAGATTCTCTGTTAATGAAAACCAACCTTTTGATCAAGGTGATGAGGTTGCAAATGAAAATAGGGGATTATCCTAAAATAATGCTTAGTTTAAGGACATTCAAGGATGGGGTTTGATTTAAGATGTAGGTGTATGATCAAGGATGCTTTGGATGATGATTAGGATGATGCTAGGTTAATCAGGATTGATTTGTTTAATCCAAGATCATGCTAGGATGAGTGTGTGATGTGTTCCTAAAGATGGAAACCTAAGGAAGGTCCTAAAATGCAAGCTAAGTGAGCTTAAGAAGAGGAGGAGCTTGTGTTTGTTGTGGTAAACCGACTAGTCATATTGTTCAATTGCAACAAAAGTGGATTTTAAACAATATTTTCCCATGAAGCGAGCAACCTTGTTGTTGTAAATCACTTTTTCAAGTAGTTCTCATTTATGGATTTCTTGCTTGACGGAATTGACAATGTGTTGGTACTTGGTAGCCTCTCAGGTCATGTTTTTCTGTTCTCTTTGCACGGGTGGTAACGGGGTTTTCACCTTCTTGTGTTTCTTGGAATCGGTCATGTCCTATAAGTAGATATTGATCTTGGATGAATAGTTTGAGATTCTTAGGACATATCTCATGAAAGAATGAAATGTTTGTTTTGATAATCTGGCAAAAAGCTTGATCGTGTTCTGATTTTTCAATAGGATTGTTCTATGGCAAGAACCAATTTCAACATAATCAAAATCAGAAAATAACAAGCTTGTGTCTGAAAACAATCTGATAAGGGGCAAAGAAACCTTGAAGAATACAAGCACATGACAAATTTGAAAGTTTGATATTCCATTTTTGTTTTGGATTTGTCAATTTTTTTCAAACACTTCAAGCACAAAATCTACCTAAGGAAGTTGGCATAGCATGAAAATACTTGCTCGTAAGCTTAGGCACACATAGAAGAGCTAATCAGAATATGGCCATCACCAAGCATGCAATGTCTCTAGTCATGACATTGTATTATCCGATTCCAAATGCTCAGGGTGGCACGAATGTACGAGTGATCTTGGGGAAGTTACTGTCTTTCTTGCACAAGCATTATCACCTTTTAGCGGTGTTCTAGGTAGCTTCTAATCCTAGAGTGTTTAGTATGGATCTCTGTTCAATTGTATCCTCTATGTCTACACAAGCACAATTCAGGCGTATAGCCCCATAGAACGTCTTAACAAAAGTGGTCACATAAACGTGATTGAGACCGCGAGGCTGCACTTAAGTTAGATGAGAGTCGAGTATAAGCTTAGATGCCAATTGACTCTTGAGGCTTTAACCCCAAAGAGTAAATTTGATTAATGTGAGTTAGAGTGGTGTGGCTTACACCTCATTCTCACATGGGTCATTCCTGGGAGATTTTTTCCTCAACCGGCAGGCCCATCTAAAGGATTAATAGTAACCTGGATTGGTGACAAAAAGGAGTCTAGATTTTTTATTTTCCCACAAGGGGAAAAGAGCATAATCTCCTATCCAATATCATTTTCTCCACAAACACACAAGACACTTTGTTCTTTCCAAAAAGATTTAATTGCTTAACACTAAGTAAGCGTGTCTAGGTTTTTGATCTTCACAAAAGGGAAGAGAGCATAATCCCCTAACACTCACTTAGGATCAACCAAAGAAATCTAACTAATTAATCTAGGTGCCTAAAAAAATATTAATGCAAGCACGGTCATTTGGTCGATGTAGATTTGAGGCAACCTGTAAGACAAACGTGAGTAGTTTTGATTTTGCGTCTTTGACAAGTGGTGCTGCAAAAAAATCAGTTAGTAGTTTCTATTTTATCCTTTGGAAAGTGTTAAAATCACAAGAAACACTTCACGATTGTTAGCTTAAGATAAATTTGACTTAAACAGAGCACAGACGCTGGTTCAGGGCGCAGACACTGATTCTATTTTTTTGCCTAAAAATATCAGAGAGTAGGAAATTCTCCAAAAAAAATAGGAAAACCAGAAAAGGCTATACCAGTTGGAGACACCGGTTTACAGATTGCAGATGCTGATGTAGGTCATAGACGCTGGTTTGTGAATCTCAGACGCCAGTTCATGAACTGGCATTTACGCAAATGCTGATTTACCTGAAAACACAAACAAACATCAAACAAAGTTATTTTTCTTCTTCTTAGTCTTTTTCCAGATCAATTTTAGCTATTTTGAGAGTATTAACAAAACTAAAAGCTAATGTTCTTTGAATTATTATCAAAAAAAAAAATTTCTTAACGAAAAATTGGCATTATTTTTTCTTGTAAAATGAATCTCTACTAAAAAATAGAATGATGAAATGCCAAAATCTAGTAGGAAAGACAAAAGACTTGATAAACTAAAAAGTTGTGTTAAATAGGCTCTCAAACTAGGTCTATCTAGTGGAAATGCCAGTGTAGGGTGTAAATGCTAGTTCAACGCAAACACCGAATGACAGTTCAGTGAGAACTAACATTTGCGCAGACGCCTCTGCGTGAAGCACAAATGCTGATTTACGTTCCGACAAAATTTTGAACAGAATTAAGACAAGAAGTTAGAGTTTTAGGGATGTGGGTCCCACTGGGCATGCTAGAATGTGTATGAGGAAGCCTTCAACCTGTTGGGAGCAAGCTCAAACATGCAAACGTTAGTGGATTAGCACATATATCATATGAAAAAAGCATGCAAGAGATCAAGCAAACAACAAGGACACCAAATAACATTAGATTAAGCTAAAAATGAGTAAATAAAAGCACCCTATTCTACTAATTTTGATTTTCTTATTTGAATTATATGTGGGTGTGCTCTCTCAAACACACAATTACTATGGATCTCAAATGCAAAGATGCAAGATTATGAGAACAAGAAGAAAGATTCAAGAACTAGTATGAGGAACTAGTCTCAAATCTTCTTGCAAGATGATAATCTAAGCTATGGAAATGAAGATGATATGCATATGCTAATATAGAAAC
>MU228306.1:274060-302692 GCA_018584345.1 Thuja plicata
GGCAACAGGTCGCTTCAATCACGCTTGCAGAGAAAACAATCCATGTTTGTTTTTGTGAGTTTCTTGATTGTGTAATGACTATGTTGGGTTTTTTGTTGAATTGAGAGGTCACATTCGACATCAAACACCTTGTGTTAGAATCTATTAAAACAGATATAACCCAAAATCTAATTGAAAGTATTAGACAAATAAATGGAAATAAATAAGAAGAATAACAATATTAGACAAACTTGATGTAAATGCTCAGAGGCATAACAACATCAAGGGGAATCTCTATTATGCTATCCTAGCATATCCAATATATCTCCAATCTCATGTTATGCAAATACAAGTAAGGAAGCCTATTTATATAGGCAAAGGAGTAGGTGAAGGCACCTACATGTGGTAGGTGGGGGCACCTACATTTAGTAAATGGAGGCACCTACATTTGTTAGGTGGAGGCACCTACATTTAGTAAATGAAGGAACCTACATTTGGTAGGTGAAGGCACCTACATTTGGTAGGTGGAGGCACGTACAATTAGTAAATGGAGGAACCTACATTCTCACCTAAGCAAGATTAAAAACATGTGGAGGAAATCATAGGAATAAAGGAAAATATAATTAACCCATCTAGGAAATAAAATCCTACACTAGCACCCCCACTTAAGCACAGCTTAGGTGGATGTAGTATAAAATATTTATGGGTCCTAGAAACAAGGAGAAGCTATGTACCCATGTACAACTACAAAGCATCCTCTCATAACTAGAGAAAGGGAGAAAACCATGTGGGAGAAAAGTCCTCTCCAAAAGAGAGAAAACCTATTGCAAAGAAGCACTGGAAGAACACTTATGGAGTAACACTGGAATCCTGAATCTAGCAAGCAAGGAAAGATACTTTTGTTTACTAGAAATCATATGTGAGTCATTGAATCACACAGAATCATGATATAGCAACAGCAGACCCGATGCCAAGGAACTCTACAAAAACCCACAAATTGGCACAACTCAGGAATATATGAAGCAACAGTAGATGATACAAAATAATTCCCCCCATAGAGGGAAAACAACATGCAAAAAATAAAACATGCAAAAATGAAGGACAATAAGTCTCCCCTAAAAAATTGTCCCAACAGAGAGGAACAAGAAGCACACCCTCAAGCACAAGTTGTAGACACCTGTCAAATGAAGACTGTTATGATGTTGAATGAAGAACCTCCTCTGAAAGATGATGATCAGGATTAACTGTATGAGTGCCCCTAATGACACTACTCAGACAATGAATAGATGGAAAACAAAGGAAAAACATTTGTTAGCTGAAGATACATAAGACAATAATCTTCATGAGTGCCCCCCATGACACTACTCGAAAGAAGAATAGATGGAAAATTGCGGCAAACATCTGGTATTCAAAGATACAGATGACACATAAATCTGTATGAGTGACTCCAATGAGACTACTCAACCATGTAGGTGAAAATTGCTAGCTGATAATACAGGTACCAATAGTCTTAATACTAATCAACATGTGGAATCAAAGGAAGAAGCAGCCAAATAGTCTAATAGCTTGACAAGGCCATTGAAACTGTGTCTCACTGAGAAGAAGGCAAGGCCTATGTAGAAAAAGCATGTCCTTTGGTTGTCTATGATGAAGAAGAAGGAGTTGAGATATGAGACTATTGCATGGCCTGCTCTAAAAACTCAAATCACTTCCAACACCTGGAAACTGAATGACCTTCCTTTCCATAGAAATTGCAAGGATCACCTTTGTGATGATGCTTCATTTGCCAAAACCAGATCCTAATGTCCAAGGTATGGTTAGGTGAAGTGAATCACCTATTAGGGCCAAAAGGTGAAAATAAATGACCCATATGTCTTATGTACCTGGGGGCATGGGGTTGGGTCCTACATGAGACCATCAACTTAAAATGTCTGAAAAAGTGCCCCCCCTAGATGGAGAAGGCCCAAGAAGAGTTGAACGGTTGGTTGAGTCAGATGGTGGCTCTGTGCACCATCCTCATAACCAACAAGAGCCATCATAGGTTGGTGGGCCCCACTAGAGGTGGGGCTCACTGGTAGGTGGGCCCCGCTAGATGTGGGCCCCATAGGTAGGTGGTCCATGTTGGTAGGTAGGCCCTGCTGGAGGTGGGCCTCACAGGTAGGTGGGCCCTGCTGGTACGTGGGCCCTACAAGAGGTGGGCCCAGTAGGTAGGTGGCCCCACAGGTAGGTGGGCCCTGTAAGAGGTGGGACCCATAGGTAGGTGGACTCCATAGGTAGGTGGGCTATGCAGGAAGGTGGGCCCTGCGGGCCTGAAAATGCTCTATTTGCACGTTGTCCTTCCAGATATTTCAAGGTGGTGTAATAAACTAGATCAAGAAAAACACATATATGAAGGATATAGACTTATTGGATCTTCACAAATCTTTTTGTTATCTAGATTGTATGAAATGCAAGATAAATTACAACAATATTTGACAAGACCTCTAAGTTATCTAAACTTTCAAAAAATGCTCTAATACCATGTTAGAATCTGTTAAAACAGATATAACCCAAAATCCAATTGAAAGTATTAGACAAATAAATGGAAATAAACAAGCAGAATAACAATATTAGACAAACCTAATGTAAATTCTCAGAGGCATAACAACATCAAGGAAAATCTCTATTATTCTATCCTAGCATATCGAATATATCTCCAATCTCAAGTTATGCAAATACAAGTAAGGAAGCATGTTTATATAGGCAAAGGAGTAGGTGAAGGTGCCTACATGTGTTAGGTGGGGGCACCTACATTTAGTAAATTGAGGCACCTACATGTGGTAGGTGGAGGCATCTACATTTAGTAAATGGAGGCACCTACATTTATTAGGTGGAGGCAGCTACATTTAGTAAATGGAGGCACCTACATTTAGTAAATGGAGGCACCTACATTTGGTAGGTGAAAGCACCTACATTTAGTAAATGGAGGCACCTACATTTAGTAAATGGAGGCACCTAAATCTGGTAGGTGGAGGCACCTACATTTAGTACATGGAGGCACCTACATTCTCACCTAAGAAAGATTAAAAACATGTCGAATAAATCCTAGGATAAAGGAAAATATATTTAACTCGTCTAGGAAATAAAATCCTACACTAACACCTTGTTCTATCCAACCCAATAAATATTTTCCATTGATCCAAATAGTATAAATAGAAGAGTGAAATAGTTGGAAGTGTATGAAGAATGTGTGGCATGTGGATGATGTGAACTTGAGGAAGCATTAGTGTGTGATGGAAGTTGTGGAGCTGAATTTGTTAGAATAACTAAGAGGGGGGATGAATCAATGACCTAAAAAATATTCCAATAAATTAACCCAAAAACTTAGTACCACAATTATAAGCCTCTAGTTATCTTCTGTCCTACAAGATGTATTCCTTGAAATAATCTTATCAAATAACTATTTCTCAAAGTTCACTGTTAAACCTTATTCTTTAATCTTTACCGAATATTAATCTATCATTTACTGAAATACAGTAAATAACTTAGTGTTTACCGATCAATGTTGTTTTATTAATGTGTAAGGCAAAACATTAAAGCAATGACTCATAAACACATTTGACACATGGATTTTTAATGTGGAAACCCTCTTAAGGGAAAAACCACTTGGGACCAGTAACCCAAAATTTTCACTCTTCTGAAGTGAGCTCAGTGAAGAACCAACCTTGTTAAAGGTTACAAACACATTGTTAAGTGTGACATTATTAGAGGATTTATCACTAATAGTTAATCACTTGATATCTAGCATTTCACTATGCCATCTTAATGAATTAACCTTTTGATACTCCTTGGGATGTATCTCAATATATAAATGATTGTTAAGTATTGCTCGGTTAAGAGACTTTCTGATCCAATGGTTAAATTGAAATAATATATGATTTGTTCATATAAACAAATTAGACTTGTATATGTTTAGATCTATTGTAAGATCATAATACCTTTCTGATCAATGTTTCCTTTCAATACCTTTGCTCCACTTCTTTCTTCTCATTGATGTTGCACTTCTCTATTTCTCGATGTCCGCATAAATCTTTAGCTCTATTCTTTAGCTCTATTGATCAAGACTGTATGAAGTCTTTCTTCACTAGTATTCTCTTCAACATCCTCTTCTCTATTCACCCTCCTATTCATAATGAATTAGCTTGTTTCTCTTATAGACATAATTTCACCATTTCTAAGTCCTTGACTTTCTTGGTCTTGGTGTGATCTACCATTCTTGCCTTTCTTGCTTTAAAGATTTCTTTAGTTTTATCCCATATATTTCTCCTTGACAACTGGAATAAAATAATTTTAAAACTCTAGCTTATCTCTGGCTTTTAACTTGTCGATAAAAATAATGTGATCAACCAGTTACCTCATGTTGGAAATACAATATGGGAAAGAAAGATACTAATGGGGGTGAATCAGATCTTCAAATTTTTATCACTTAAAACAAACTGATCCACAATCATGCATAAATGTAATTGATTTATCATCTAGTAGCATCCATGACAGTAAATAAATAACTCAAGACATAGAATTTGGTAACCTAGAAACCCAATAAGGTAAAACTGGGGTGGGGATGACACACACAAAATCTTCACTACTGTAGAAATAAAGTGTGCCTGTTAGGGCTACAAAATTTTATCACAATTTATAATCTACCTGGTTAAAGGTATACCTAATTAAGAGCTATAGATCATTACAATCTACCTTGTAAAAGGATTTGAACTTACAAAAAAGTAAGCACTTGGCTAAGAGATTTAGAAAGGTTTGTAAGAACCACTCTGTTAAGAGATTTCACTTCATACACTTGTTAGAATTTCTCAAGATCTAATCCTTCGATATGCACTCTGATGTTGATAATGGATCTCCTCTTTTCAACACCTTCTCTGATCTGATAATCTAATATATCTTTACTCTATTTCTCACTTCTCTATCACTTTGCTAGATCTATGCTTCCTCTCTCAAAATAACCCTTTGCACATCTCTCATGTACGCATACACCTTCTCTCACAGTACTCTTTAATTAGGGTAAGAAGCAATCTTAATATACTTTATGGATCTGGCAATTAGATCTAGATCAACGATCAAGATCAAATGCTTATGCCTCTTGGACAATCCAATTTTCTGATTAGCTCCATGCCACATAGTGGGATCAAATAATTGAATGCGTAATTATCCCATTGCAAACATTAAATGCTTAGATAAGTCATCCCAAAATAGTTTACCTTGAAATTGGTGTCGTTCCTTACATACATAACAAAACTATCTTGCGCAGCACAAAAATACTCTAGCACTCGGCATGGACTGAACTTGGCAACTGTGTGACTCGGAAACTATTATCTGCTCAAAAATGAGTGTGTTGGATAGCTTGGCCTATACCGGATAGCTCAACCACAGTGATGACCGGCTAAAACTTCTTAGATAAATGACTAAGTGTGGGACTTCTTAGATAATAAACTTCTTAGTATTTCCAGATACCATCATGACCTTATCTTTGGTGAAGATACATATAGAAGTTATGATATGTTTGTTAAGTGTAGAAAATGAAGTGAAAAAGAAAAGATAGAGAAGAGCAGAAAGTCAGGAAGAATAAGTTGAAGATCTATGTGAAGAAATAGAAGTTGATTGTAATTCATTGGAACTGATCAAGACAGTAGGTCTACTCAAATAGTTCATTTACCAGATATATTGTATATATTTTGTGTTGAAGGTTGTAGCCTTCACCATCTTAGTAGTGAGCTATTGGATAGTGAGTCCTCAACCTTAATAGGGTTATCTGTAAAAGACTCCTAACAAGGTTTGAGCTTTAACCAGGTCTTTGTACTTCTTACATTGTAAAGATCAACTCCTAATAGGGTTGTAAGATCTTCTAACAAGGATCATTATAAACTAGTGCAGTTATTTATGGGTGCTAATTCCCATTGGGGTTTTTACCTATTTGGTTTCCCCGTAATCAAATTGTTGAGTACTCCATTGTGTTATCTGAGTGTGCATTTACTTTATATCAAATTACATTAAGAAAGAGAAAAGAATTAAATTGACTGATAACTGATTCACCCCCCCTCCTCTCAGTTATCCTTGGGACTATTCCAACAATGGGTATCAGAACCAAGTGCCTTGGAGAGAAATCCTAACAGCTTAAGGTAGATCAGATGGCATACTTCAGGAAAGAGAGTTCTAAGTTCGATGGAGAAAACTATCTTGACTGGAAGAACAAAATGATAACACATCTTCACTGCATTGGATTTGAGATCTATGATATTTCCACTCAAGAAATTGAAGTTCCCACCTTGAAAGATCTTGCAGCAGATGACTCTACTATGAAACAAAAGGAAGTGTTCACTAATAAGGCAATTTCCAAAGAAGCCCTAATCAGCACCCTATCCGACAGTGAATTCTCTGAAATCAAGAGACAGATAAAGCATACTCTATTTGGAAATACTTAGAAGATATGTTTGAAGGAGACATCCAAGAAAAGAATGCATGCAGAAAGACATGGAAGAAAAGATACAACAGTTTAGAGATGTTACCTGAAGAAAACATTAGAGCTTACAATCAGAGGATTAATGAAGCAGTATCAGGTATAAGAAACAATGGTGGAGAAATATCAGAGGAAGATATAATGGATAAATTAATGACCACATTGACAGAAGATTATGAAAGAAAGATAAATATCTTAGATGAGACTATGAAATTTTAAAAATACTTCAAGAGCGAGACTTTGATCAAAAAAATATCTTCATTTGAGATATCTAGATTGAAGACAAAACCTAAAAGTAAGATAGCCTTCAAAGCCATAGTCCACAACAAGAAATCTATAAGCAGCTCTAGTAATAATGAAGAAGTGGATACAGAACAAGAAGAAATCATTGCTATGATTTCCAAGAAGGAAAGGAAAGGTAAAGGGAAATATGAAGGATAAATACCATTCCAATGTCTTTAATGCAACAAAGTTGGTCACTTTGCATCCAAGTTCCCTACAAGAGTCAAGAAGTTTAGATTAGATTACAAACCTAAGTACACTAAAGAATGTTATCATGCTGAGGATGGTGTAACTGATGATGACTCAGGAGAAGATGAAATTGGATTCATTTCCATTAAAGACATTGAGAATATGCTTGAATAAATGGACAAAGAAGATGAAGTAAAAGAACAATAGTTAGCATTAGTTTCTAAAGCTAACATCAGAACTGACTAGATCATTGATAATGGATGTTCACACCACATACAAGAGACAAAGATAGATTTGTACATTTGGACAAGTACAAAGGTGGCATGATTAGATTTGTAGATAAAACTCCCAAACCTATCATAGGAAAAGGTTCTATCACCTTAGAAGAAAAGAACAAAATAGATGATGTTCTCTATGTTGATGGTTTGCATCATAACTTACTAAGTGTTGGATAGTTGCTTGATAAAGGATATCAATTGGAATTCAAAAACAACTAGTGCATCATTAACAAAAAAGAAGGAGACATGATTGCATCAAGCTCAAAGACCAAAGGTAATTTTTTTCAGCTCAACTCAGAAATAAGTTTTTTTGTTGCAAAAGTAGATGATAGTTGGCTATGGCACAAGAGACATTTTCATATCAATTTTGACAACACAGTCAAGATAAGTAATTTAAAGGCAGTAAGAGACCTTCCTAGCATTGCAAGACCAATTGACACCATGTGCAAGGAATGTGTGATGGGGAAGCATGTGGGGACCTCATTTAGGAGCAAACAAGACTCTGAAGAAAACAAATTAGATCTAATACATACAGACCTATGTGGACCTACTCAAACAGGATCATACTACGGAGAAAGGTATTTTATTTTTTTTGTTGATGATTTCTCAATATTGATGTGGGTTGCATTCTTAAAATAAAAATCTAAAGATTTTGAGAATTTCAAAGTATTCAAAGCTAAGTTTGAGAATTAATTTGGATTAAAGATAAAATGTCTAAGATCTGATACAGGAGGAGAATTCACCTCTGACCAATTTTATGACTACTGTGAAGAACATGGAATCAAAAGATAGTTAAGTGCACCTAGAACCCCTCAGTAGAATGGGATAGTAGAAAGGAGGAACATGATAATACTTGACACAACACGCACTATCATGATTCAAGGAAAGGTTTCCCATACCTACTGGAGAGATGCAGTCAATATAGCAGTTTACATTATCAATAGAATACAAATGAGGCCAGGCACAGACAAGACAGCTTATGAACTTTTGTTTGGTAATGTAACCACTAGAAAATAATTTAGAGTATTTGGAAGAAATTGCTACATCAAGAGGGATGATAGGATTGGCAAGTTTGATGCTAGAAGTGATGAAGGTATTTTTCTTGGTTACTCTACTAAAAGCAAAGCCTATAGATGTTTTAATCTAAGATTAAAGAAGATCATTGAAAGTACTCATGTGAAGATTGATGAGAAGTTTATGATTCAAGAAAGATATTATGACTATGCTCCCATGATTGAAGATGAGCCTAGACCCATCAATAAGGACACAGTTATTGAAGAAATGTTTGAATGTATTGATGTTTCATGTAATAATCCTGAACCAAGTGAAGAAAAATCATAGATTATAGATGAAAGTATCACTCCTAAGAATTCAAGATACACATCCAAATACCACTCTAAGGAAGATATCATTGGATATCGGAGCATAAAATTCTTGACAAGATCTACAGAAAGAGGTTCCACCGCTAATGAAGAGGTAAGATTACTTTCACAGATTGAAACCTCAAGTGTTGAAGATGCGTGCAAAGATTCAGATTGGAAAAGTTTCATGCAAGAAGAATTAGATCAAATAATCAAGAATGAAACATGGGAACTGGTCCCTAGACCTCATGACAAGAACATGATTGGAACTAAGTGGATATTTAGAAAAAAAATGAATGAAGAAGGCACAGTGGTAAGGAACAAAGCAAGATTAGTATGTAAAGGTTATGCACAGAGAGAAGGAATAGACTACACTGATACATTTTCCCCTGTGAGAAGACTTGAAGCTATCAAGTTGTTTTTGGCCTATGCAACATTCAAGAACTTTAAGGTATACCAAATGGATGTCAAGTCATCTTTTATGAATAGTGACTTGAAGGAAGAAGTCTACATAGAGCAGCCTGAAGGATTCAAACTTTCAGATAAACCAAACATGGTATGTAGATTAAAGAAAGCAATTTATAGACTTAAACAGGCCCCAAGAGCATGGTATGAGAGACTTGATGGTTACTTAACATAGATAGGATTCAGAAAAGATGTAGCAGACTGTAATTTATTCATAAGAGAGACAGATGAAGGATTACTACTTGTTGCTATTTTTTTTTTGACATTATCTTTGGAGGTAATGACAAACTTAGTGTAGAATTCGCCAAAGAGATGAAAAGTGAATTTGAAATGAGCATGATTGGACCTATCAAATACTTTCTTGGATTGAATGTAAAACAAACAAACAAAGGCATATTCATAAATTAGTTTAAGTATGTGAAGGAGATATTGAATACTTTCAAGATGGAAGATTGAAAACCAGTAAGTACCCCCATGATAATAGGAAGAAAGATTTCTAAAGATGATGATTCCATAGTAGTTGACAAGACCCTATAAAATTATATGATTGGAAAACTTATATATCTTACTCAATCTAGACCTGATATTTATAATACAGTTGGAATTGTTGGAAGATTTGCAGCTGAACCCAAGAAAAATTGTCTAATGGTAATAAAAATAATATTTAGATACCTAAAGGGAACTATAGACTATGGTTTATGGTATTGTAACTCAGAGAACATACAACTTCATGTGTATATAGATGCACATTGGGCAGGTTGTGTTGATGAAAGAAAGAGTACATTAGTAGGAGCAGTATTTCTTGGAGACATATTGGTCACTTGGACAAGTAAAAAGTAGAATTGTATATCTCAGTCAATAGCAGAAGCTGAGTATGTTGCAGTAGCATTGAATTATTCAACAATGGTTTAGATCAAACAGATGATTATAGACTTTGGTATTCAGATTGATTATCCTATTGTCAATCACTGTGACAACACTAGTACTATCAATGTGTCAAAGAACTCTGTGATGCATGCAAAGAAAAAACACATTGAGATCAAATACCACTTCCTAAGAGAAAAAGTTGTAGACAATGAAGTAAAGTTGGATTATGTGAGCACCAAAGAACAACTAGCAGATATTTTTACAAAACCTCTATCAAAAGATACTTTTGAGTATCTCAGGGAGAAGTTGGGAGTAATTCCCTTTCCTAAGTCTGATTAGAACTTGCAGCAAGGACATCAGTCCTTGGTGACTAATGAATGGTTGAATACTCTACTTCTGGAGTAGTACCTATGCTTAATGGTGTTTAACACCCTTTGTCATTGATTTCAAAGGGGGATTATTAGTAAGGGGGAGAATTTACTCTAGGGGATTATACAAAGCAGCAATAATAAAGAGGAACCTTTGATGAGGATATTGAGAAGATTGTAAAAATAAGGAAGACACTTTGAGTTGATGATATCATTTGTTGCCATCAATGTCAAAGGGGGAGATTGTTGGAGATTTGCTTCTATGCAAATAATTGATTGTATGTTTTCCATTGATGACAACATATAATATACATCAGGTATCATATACGTAATTATTAGTACAGATGTTTTGGAGCTATGCATGTTTATTTCCATGGTGTATACATGTTCTAGTTGATATGTACATTCACATCAAGTCAGATATGCAGTTACAGTTAAGTTATGATTAATCAGTTATGGCAGTTACAGTTTCTAGAGTTTATTTGTTAAGAGTCGATGTAAATATAGTGTCTCTTGAGTTGTGCCTATCTTCTCTATATGCATGTTTGTATTCATGTTTAGTTATGAGTTAAAGATAATTATCCAAAGGTTCTAAACATGTTTCAATATAATCTTGATGTTAGAGTTAATTTGGTGAAGCCAACTTTGTGAAGCATCGTATCTATTCAGTTTGTGTTGCACGGTCTTAATCTTGATTGCATTCTTGGTTGAGTTGACAAGGAAGTTGATGAAGTGTTTCTAGATACTGTCATGACCTTATCTTTGGTGAAGATACATATAGTAGTTCAGATATGTTCATTAAGTACAGAAAATAAAGTGAAAAAGAAAAGATAGAGAAGAGCAGAAAGTCAGGAAGAATAAGTTGAAGATCTATGTGAAGAAATAGAGTTGATTGCAATTCATTGGAAATGATCAAGACAGCAGGTCTACTCAAATAGTTCATTTACCAGATATAGTGTATATCTATTGTACTGAAGGTTGTAGCCTTCACCATCTTAGCAGTGAGCTATTGGATAGTGAGTCCTCACCCTTAACAGGGTTATTTATAAAAGACTCCTAACAGGGTCCGGTCTTTAACCAGGTCTCTGTACTTCTTGCATTTTAAAGATCAACTCCTAACAGGTTTGTAAGATCTTCTAACAGGGATCATTATAAACTAGTGCAGTTATTTGTGGGTGCTAATTCCCACTGGGGTTTTTACCTATTTGGTTTCCCCGTAATCAAATTGTTGAGTACTCCATTGTGTTATTTGAATGTGCATTTACTTTATATCAAACTACATTAAAGAAAGAGAAAAGAATTAAATTGATTGATAATTGATTCACCCCCCCCCCCCTCTCANTTCCCCCCCCCCCCCCTCTCAGTTATCCTTGGGACTATTCCAATAGATTGTCCTTTGTAAAGAATGTTACATCACATAATCTTTTGTACAATGAAAAAATAGTATTCACAACTTCCTCAAGAATCTCAACAGGAGAAGAAAGTTCAACCTATTTGGTAGCAATCTCTCTAGATATCTTCTCCAAGACTTTGTTCTCAAATCTTCTCTCAAACCATTGCAATAATTTGTCATTTTCCTCAATATTTTCATCAGTAACTTTTTGCATAATGTGAACTAACTATTCCAGTATTGGTGCATTCTGATTTACATCTTCCATATCAAAAGCTTTAACAAAAATATCCTTTATGTCATGTAGAACTTGCTTCTAATTTTGTTCCCTCTTCATTTCCTCTTGTCTCTTCTTCCTCTTCAATAGGTCTTGAAGGGTCTGAATCTACTTATATGTCAAACTCTCAGGATCCCATTTAGGAATCACAATAACTTCCTCCAATGTGACATTTAAGCTTGGTGACTTTTTCTTGTTTAGCTTCCTCTTCTTGAGCTTTGGTGAGCTGATACTCGGCTCAGGTTTTGTGATATCTTTTCCTTTGTCAGTATCAATTTCAATTGTTGCCTTCATCTGAGTCAAGATTTCGTGCGGGTCAGGTATACTACCAATTTTGGGTCCAGTAGGAGTAGATGATACAGAGTGTGGTAGATCTACCAACACTTATATAGCCTCTTGTTCTATAGGCTTATTTTCAATTTCTTCCATCTTATCTCCACTCTCTAAAATTTTTTGTACAACCTCTAAAATAGGTTGATTAGTATTGATTACATCCTTTTCTCCTTCTTTCTCTAACTTGGCCTCAATTTCCTGAATGGGTGATTACAGACTTGTTTATGCCGGCTCATTCTGATCCTCCACATCCACATTGTTGTCCTCTCCAAGTGTTGTGTCAATAGGACTGTCCATTGTCAAATCTACAGTTTGCCCATCGCATGTTTCCTCTTGTGGTTCTTTCTCAGTCTCTCCTTGATCAGTAGAAATTTGGTCTTCTATTTCCTTTAGCTCTAAGGTTCCTTCACATTTCTCATCATCCTTCTTAGTGATTAACCCAAAAATTTCCTTCCATATTCTGGTGCTCTGTTGTACTACACCTTCAACATCATTTTTCAATATTGCATAGGTTCTTTGTTTAGGAATAAACTTCCTTTGATATTTCTCAATAAACTTAGCTATTTGTTTCTTGGTTAAATTAGAAATGGCCTTAGCTAGTGTCCCTTCCCTTATCTGTCTTTCGGTCATCAAAGCATATTTCCACTTGTGTGATAATTATCATAAAGCTCTATAGGAACAAGGTTTCCTATCTCTACAGGTGTCATCTTGAATGTACACATCATATCTATTAATACTTCATGAATCTTATGCTTTTTTCTATGCTTTGCTTCTCATACTTGATAAATTTAAATCCTGTTAAGCCAGTTGTATTTCTAATATTCTTGCATACCTCATCAATATTGGTCATTGGTTTAAGTGAAGATGTAGGTATGTTTCTAGGTTCATCTATATCTTTCTTCTCCTCATCATCTTCTTGTTCCAAGATTACTTTTCTCCTCGGTCTCTTCTCAAGATTCCTTGACACTGCCTTAGTTTCAACTTGTTTTCTCTTCCCTGAACTGCTCTCTCTAGAATTCTTCTTTGTATATAATTTTGTTGACTTGGCTTGAGATGAAACAGTTGATGCCCTAGTCCTAGGCTATTTAGCAATAGGAGGGCTAGCCTTAGGTTTGGTTTTTCTTGCTTTAGTTGCCTTGGAAACCACTGGCTGCTTCCCTTTTCCTTTCATAGTGATATCCTCTCCAGGTTCACTCTCCTCTTCTCCACTAGACATATCTTCTCCATGTCCTATTGATAAAACCAAAGGTGCATCCTCTACTTCTTCATCACTCTCAATTCCAACCATCTTCTTCAAATTTTTGACAATATTTTTCCTTTTCCTCTCCATAGTGCCAGCCTTCAAATCCATAGAGATTTGGGATTTAGCTTCTTCATAGTTTCCAAAACGTTTGGCTGCACCATCAATCTCTTCTTCCAATAGAGTTGTTATAGATGTAGACGTCTCATCAATGTTCACTTCATAAGGTAATGGCCTTATCCATGATAACCTTGGCACTACTACCTATACATAGGTGAAATATGTGTCTACTAGGAAACAAATATCCTCATAGTGTTTCTCAACTAGTGATCTAGGAATTTTGCTCCTCAATCTCATCTTTGTCTTAAATTTGACAAAATATGTTCCCATCGCATTGTCAAAATTATCACCTAATTGTTGAATAAATGCATTGATTTTTTGTTTAATTGGTCTGTCTGTTTTCCACACTATGTTTCCAAAAGTACAAATATATTTTTTATGTAGAAAAATATACAAACAAGCAGAGATCTGAACTTACACATTGAATTCTTTGCCTTTCTGATTGAAGAAAGGTTCTCATCCAATTGAATCTCGACAAGGTCATAAGTATGATCCTTCTTCACAATCTTCGAATCCTAGTCAGCTGCAATGCATGGGACACTATCCAGTCAGCTTGACTGATAAAAATTATGAGCAATAACCCTAACTGCAAAATCAAGCTCCAAATCTATAATAGTAGAGATTGTCATTCCTCTTTTATTCCAAATAGCTCCAGTGAATTCTTCTATGTTTTCCTTACTCTAAAATATCATGGTTCTTTTCCTGTTAAGAATTGGACAACCAGTTATGTGATGGATGATTTCCTTTGTAATCTTAACTAGTCCATTTTCCAGCCACATGTTCATGTCATGTACATGACTCAGAAAAATATTGATCCATTCCATTATGAAATCCCTCAGAAAATATAGGGCACAAGTTAACCCTATCTCAGCTAAATGTTTGTGTTCAACTTTTAGGGCTCCATCTTTGCACAATTTTTTATAATATTCTCTTCACTCATGATCACCAACTTCACTTATCTTTCACAAATAACATGACCTAATATCATGAATCATGAGTACCTTACATGGAATCGATGATAGGGCTCTAGTCAGATCACCCTAGATGGCACTCTCAGGAACTGCTTAAAAATTAGGAGGAGCACAAGTGTCACTCCTTACCAATTGAACATTTAGCCACTCCTTCTCCATACCTTTCATTGTTGTAGAAGAACTAGTGGCCATGATTTTGCAATAAATAGGGTTTCAAAGATGATGAAAAAAATACCTCGGTAGATGTCAAAATTTGTACTTTTACTCAGGACAGTCGACGACACATTGTAGAAGTTTTCAAAAGATCTTTGCAGAAATCAAGTTAACAAATGCTTCAACACCCTGAAATTCTCAATCGCAAGGTGAAAATGAATAATGAATGGCTCATTCCTTTATAGGATTCAAAGGTCAAAATTTAGGTTTGCAATAAATGTTCTGTCCGTTGAGTGAGTGCCAAGCAGCTGTCCTCAGTTGACTCACAAAACTTGTCTATCTCTCGGTCGCAACCCATAACAACTCAGCACATACTAGAGAACTCGGTCTTAGTGTACAATAATACTATTGCTTGGCACCTATAGTGCATATTGAATTTTCTAGGTACATGTCTCAAAAGTATTTCTTGATGCATCTTAACACATGTAGATATGGAATTTTGCATTTTATATGTTAGGAACTGATAAAAGATATGAAATATAAACACAGTTCCTCACATACCTTTATTTTTGCTTAATTTGTGATGATGTGATCACCTGATCCATTGGATTGGGTGACCTCAGATTTAGTAGCTTTGTTGCTACTCAGCTATGTTTTCCTTATCCATGTCTAGTTCATCTATGCTCTAATTTCTTCAATAGTAGGTGCAGGTACCCTTGTCTTGCAATCCTTCCTAGTGTGACCGATTTTCAGACAATTATAGAAAACTAGGCTTCCATTCATCCAACTCTTGGATTTTCCTTTGAAATGTGTCTTTGTGTAGTTTTCTAGAACATGCCCATACTCACCACAATAATGAAAACTATGCCATGTGTTGTAATCCCAATTGTAAGTGTTACCTTTCCTTGGTGCTTTTGTTTGTGTCTTTGATGTCCATTGTTGTTTAGCATTAGATCTATAATCTTGTGCTCTATGCCCAAATTTTTGATAGTTGTAACAATACCCATTGAATCTAGGTGTGGGAAGTGCATTATTTTCCTTTACCCAACATTCATGTGCCTGGTGTCCAAACTTCTTATAGTTAAAGCAATAACCATTGAACTTAGGTTTAGGATTGGACTTACCATTCTTGCTTTGGTAGATGTTTGTTGTGTGACCTGATTTTCCATAGTGGTGGCATATAGGTTTGATGTTATTTGACTTTGCATTTCTCTTTTCACCAATCTTAGATGATTATCCTTTCTCAGTAGATGTTTGTTGTTCGATATGACCTATTCTAGAAGAATATTTAGATCTCCTTGATGCTTCCATCAAGTTTTCAAAATGAGTCAAAGCTTCATTGGGTCTATTCAATCTTTCATCAAGTTCTTTCTTAGATCTCAATTCATCTTTCAATTGACTGTTCTCAAATCTCAGATTCACAATTTCCATGTCTTTCCTACTGATCTCCTGATTTGCAAGTAGTAGTTGAATCACCATGTCAACCTATTTATTTTTCATCATTTGTACATCATGTATCCTTTCATCAAGTCTGATAGTCATTACTCTTTTGTCTTCTTTAGTTATAGCTTTGTCATCTTCAGCTTTCTTCTTTTGTTCCACTACTTCACATAGTCTTACTGTTTGCATTTCTTGG
This sequence comes from Thuja plicata, assembly GCA_018584345.1. Classification (NCBI taxonomy): domain Eukaryota; kingdom Viridiplantae; phylum Streptophyta; class Pinopsida; order Cupressales; family Cupressaceae; genus Thuja; species Thuja plicata. The sequence continues at coordinate 290,475 of MU228306.1, forward strand.
TCTCTTTTTAGGTTTCTGACTTCTTCACACAATGTATTGTTCCTTTCCAGTAGATCTGAAATTTTTGCATCACTCTTAATAGAGTTTCCATTCTGAAATAGATTTGTAGTGTATTATTCTTGATAATGAGTGTCATTCATTTGTTTGGCTAAATATTTCCTAGACATAAAGGATTTTCTCAATTCATGTCTTCCTTTCTCAAGCTTATGTAATGCTAGCTGAATTTCAATCTTTTGATTCTCAATGACTTTACCCAATTTGTAAATCTCCATCTCAAGATCTGTACTCTCAAGTTGATTAAAACCTTTTGTAGGAGAAGTGAGCTCTGATACCAATTTTTGGAAATACAATGTGGGAAAGCAACATACTAAGAGGGGGAGAATCAGATCTTCAACTTTTTATTACTTAAAAAAAAATGATCCACAATCATGCATAAATGTAATTGATCTATCATCTAGTAGCATCCATGACAGTAAATAAATAACTCAAGACATAGAATTTGGTAACCCAGAAACCCAATAAGGTAAAACTGGGGTGGGGATGACACCCACAAAATCTTCACTATTGCAGCAATAAAGTGTGTCTGTTAGGGCTACAAAATTTGATCACAATTTGTAATCTACCTGGTTAAAGCTCTGCCCAGTTAAAATCTACAGATCATTACAATCTACCTTGTAAAAGTATTTGAACTTACAACAAAGTAAGCACTCAGCTAAGAGATTTAGAAAGGTCTATTAGAACCACTTTGTTAAGAGATTTCACCTGGTACACTTGTTAGAATGTCTCAATATCTTATCCTTTGATATGCACTCTGACGCTAAAAATGAATCTCCTCTTTTCAATACCTTCTCTAATATAATAATCTAATATATCTTTACTTTGTTGCTCACTACTCTGTCACTCTGCTAGATCTATGTTTCCTCTAAAAAAATAACCCTTTGCACATCTCTCATGTTCACATACACCTTCTCTCACAGTACTCTTTAATTAGGGTAAGAAGCAATCTTAATATACTCTACGGATCTAGCAATTAGATCTAGATCAATGATCAGGATCAAATGCGTATGCCTCTTGTACAATCCACTTTTTTGATTGGCTCCATACCACGTAGTGGGATCAAATAATTAAATGCATAATTATCTCATTGCAAACATTAAATGCTTAGATAAGTCAGCCCAAAATAGTTTACCTTGAAATTGGTGTCATTCCTGACATACATAACAAAACTTTCTTTCTCGGGACAAAAAGACTCTAGCACTTCGCATGGACTAAACTTGGCAACCGTGTGACTTCGCAACTATAATCTGCTCAAAAATGACTATGCCAGATAGCTCAGCCACAGTGATGACTGGCTAAAATAGCCTAGATAAATGACTAAGTGTGGGAGACTAATGATCAACAAAACTTAGAGATCAAAAACTCCATCTTTAGCTCTTGCCAGCTAAGTATTTTGTCATTTCTTTACTTCAGTTCTTTTCGGTGTTTAACTCCTTGTTAGCTTCAGTCTTGACTTCAGTTGTCCTTGGGCATCTGTGTCCATCGGGGTTGTCTGTCTATTGGGTAACACTATGGTTTTGCTTGTCAGTAATGCTTGATTGGGTTTCTTTCTTAGGTATCACTGTGACTCTCTTCTCAGGTTTCTCTATCCGTCGGGGTGCACTGTCTGTCGGTGTTTTTTTTCACTTAGGGCATACTGAATTTTTATGCATTACTGATATCACAACCTTTATCTCTCTAGTTCTTTGAATTCTTTGATGCTTTGTATATAACCAATTAGATTATATTAATTTGACATCAATGACTATACAATACATTAACTGCTTTAATGTCTTGCATTAACTTTCTGCAGCTTGGTGATCATCAACTTAACATCTTCAAACATTCAATCAGTTATAGTTCATCAATCTCTCCCTTTGGAATTGATGGCAACACACTATATTACTACTAATACAATATGAAATATATTAGTTGTAGCTCATCAATCTACCAAACTTATTTTTCTATAACCAATACAAATGTCTGGCTCTCGGTAAGCTATATAACTTAGAGTTTTTCCTTATAGAGTACTTTCTTTAGTCTTTATTCCCTTTAGTGGATAGATGTAGCAGCTTCTGATTTTTTCTCTCCCTATGTTATAGAATCTCTTCTTTGATGTTGACTCTCCCTTTGACTATTCCTCTCCTTGATCATCTCTTTTTTCTTTGACGGAATTAGATATACTCTCTCCCTTAAGTCATCTCTCCCTTAGAATACTTCTCTCCCTTTGGATTATCATGATGGATATTTCATATGTATAGATAATCTCTCCTTTGGATATTGTCTCCCTTTGACAACAATGCCAAAGTATATCCTTCTTCCTTTTTATAATATACTCCTTGAATTTCCCTTTCCATCAATAGTACAATGACTCTGGTGTTCGGTGTAGATAAGTACCTTTCTATGTACTCATGTATCTTTGTTGTCCATTTCTTTATTTGCATCAACATGAATGATCTTCTGATTATTTGTAGGTTGATGCAGCCTCCCAGTCAGCTTACTGACCAAGAGACAAGGGTCAGACCCATAGTCTCTTTCTTAGGTACTCAAATGTATCTTTAGTCAATGGCTTTGTGAATATGTCTACTAATTGTTCCTTGGATTGAACATATTATAGTATCACCTCCTCTTGCACTTGTTCCTTTAAGTAATGATACTTGATTGCAATATTCTTAGCCTTAGCATGCATGACTAGATTCTTAGAAATGTTTATTGCACTGGCATTATCACAATAGATAATCACTAGTTCAATAATTTTCATATTCATACCTTCCAGTAATTGTTTGATCCATGCAATGTTAGATCAATTTGTAGCAGTAGCCACATATTCTTCTTTTGTAGTAGATTGTGAGATGCATCCTTGCTTCTTTCTTATCCATGTGACAAGTCTGTCACCCTTGAAGAATGTTCCTCCTATTGTGTTCTTTCTGTCATCTAATTTTCTAGCCCATTCAGCATCTATATAGAATTGAAGCTCAAATTTTCCTTCTCTTTTATACCATAAGAAATAGTCCTCAGTATTCTTTAGATATCTCAAAATTATCTTGACAGCAATCATGTGTGATTCTTTGGGATTAGTAGAGAATCTTGCAACTATTCCAACTACATGTGCTATATTTGGTCTAGTATGAACAACATACATGAGTTTCCCAATTATTGATCTATATACGGTCTAATTTACCTCATTTGACTTATCTTCCTTTGTCATCTTGAATCTAGTAGCCATAGGTGTTCCAACAAGCTTGGAATCTTGCATCTTCAACATCTTCAACACTTCCTTGATGTATTTGGATTGTGTGATATATATGTCTGCATCCTGTTGAAGAATATGTAGACCAAGAAAGAATTTAATCTCCTGAAACATTGACATATCAAACTCTTGCTCATTTCATTAGCAAAATATTTACATAATATATCATTACCCCCAAATATGATATCATCAACAAATATTTCAGCAATCAAAATGTTATCGTCAGTATCTTCTTTTCAATACAGATTATTGTTTTCACTTGTTCTTACAAATCCAATGCTTATGAGATAAGAGTGAAGTCTTTCATATCAGGCTCTAGGTGCTTGTTTCAATCCATACAAAGATTTTTGTATTCTACAAACCATGTTTCTCTTGTTGGGATCAACAAACCCTTCTATTTGTTCAATGTCTACCTCTTCTTCTAGTATTCCATTTAGGAATGCAGATTTGACATCCATTTGGTATACCTTGAATCCTTTGAGTGTAGCATAAGCAAGTAGAATTCTTACTCCTTCTAGTCTAGCAACAAGTGCAAAAGTTTCTCCATAGTCAATACCTTATTCTTGTGCATATCCCTTGCATACTAACCTTGCTTTTTTTCTTGTGACTTCTCCATTCTCATTCAGCTTGTTTCTGAATATCCATTTGGTACTTATGACATTCTTTTCATCTGGTCTAGGTACTAATGTTCATGTTTTTTTCTTCTCAATCTATTTTATCTCTTCATTCATAGCACTGACCCATTCTTTTTTTTCAAGTGTAGTATTAACATATTTAGGGTCAAAATAACAAATTAAACATCTAGTATTCAGTGACTTACTTCTTGTTCTCATTCCATCCTTCTTGTCTCCTATGATCTGATTTTGTGGATGATGTCTTCTGACATACTTGGAAAGTATTGGTTCAGCTCTTTGTTCATCATTTTGATCATCATCTTGACCTTCATTCTAATCTCCATCGCTCGGAACATCATTTTGAAAAATTTCTTGATTTTTGATATTTGCAGCCTGATGCTCGGATGCAGTGTTTTGTTTCTCAGGAGTGATACACTGTTTCTCGGGTAGAGTGTCAAGTTCTTCATTGTAAACAAACTTGTTGTAGTCTTTGGGTTCTTTTCTACTTTCCTCATCAATTTTTTCTGTATATTCATCTATTCTGACATTTGCACTTTCAATGATTTTGTTAGAGGACTTGTTAAGACATTTATAAGCCTTTCTTTTCGTGGAATACCCTAGAAAGATTCCTTCTTCACTTTTGGAGTCAAGATTTTCATTTCTATCATCTTTCAAAATATAACATTGACTTCCAAAGATTCTGAAGTAACTTACATTGGGTGTATATCCATACCATAGCTCATAAGGTTTCTTTTTGGTGTCTTTCTTCAATTGAACTATTTTCAATGTGTAGACAGTAGTACTGACATCTTCCCTCCAAAATTTTTGAGTGATGCCTTTTTCGATCAACAGTGTTCTTGTACAATCAACAATGGATCTATTTATTCTATTAGCAATCCTATTTTGTTGTGATATTCATGGTGCAGAAACATGTCTTTTAATTCCATACTCATTGCAAAAGTTAGTGAATTCATTAGAAACAAATTCTCCTCCTCTATCTGATCTTAAGCATTTCAATTCCTTACCACTTTGTTTTTCTACAATAGCTCTATACCATTTAAACATCTTCAATGCTTCTAATTTTTCTTTTAAGAACATAACTATCATCATTCTAGAATATCCATCAACAAAGAGAATGAAATATCCATGACCATAGTAACTCTTTGTTCTCATGGGTCCACATAGATCAATATGGACTAATTCTAGAATAGCATTAGATGCATGGGTTTTTCTCTTGAAACTAAACTTTTTCATTTTACCTTTTTGACAATTCTTACACATGATATGGTTAGGCTTTGACATGCTCGGTAAGCCTCTTACTTTCCTTTTGTTGCTTATCTTAATCATGTTGTCAAAATTTGCATGACATAGTCTCTTATGCCACAACCATATGTCTTCATTTCTAGCCATTAAAAAAGTGGTGTTAATATCATCAAGATAGAATAGCTTACTTTTTCTTTGTTCACCATTTCTGATCAACCTTCCTGATTCACTAAAGATCTTGAAATTTTTGTTCTCAAATGCAACTCGGTGACGGGTGTTATTTAGCTATGAAACACTTAATAGATTTTAATTAAGTTCTTTTACCTAGTATGCATTTTCACATCTGATCAGATTATTCAACATTATAGTTCCTTTACCTTCAATAGGACAAGGTGAGTCATTACCCATTCTTACTTATCCACCATTATAATACTCAAAAGTTTCAAAATTTTCTTTATCACCGGTCATGTGGTGAGTGTAGCCATTATCTATAATCTAGACATCATTCTTACTAGCCTTAGATATGAGTGCAGTCTCAACATACCTTTCCTCTTCGTATAAATCATCCTTCATGGTCACAAATACTATCTCAATATCTTCATCAAAATTGGTGTTAGTATCTCCAGCTTTGTTCTCATCCAAGAAACAAGCTTTCTTCCTTTTATCCTTGTAGTCTCAGGTCTCTTCTATCAGATTGTTAGTTACCTTGGTAATCTCTATTATCACTTCTGTCAAACTTCTTTTCATATGATCTGTGACTGCTTCTGTCTTCTTTTCTTTTGTTAGGACATCTAGCAGCAAAGTGTCCAATCTCTTTACAATTAAAACATACAAGTGGTAATTTACCTTTGTATCTACCTTTTCCTCTCTGCAATCTTCCATCCATTAGTGCTTCAATCTCATTAGGCTCTTGGTCATCACTATCACTTTCACTATCATTTCTCATAGTGTGTTTAAGACTTGACTTACTTATTTTCAAAAAAGATTTGAATGCAGACTAAATAGATGGTAAGACACTATTGTCAAAGTTATTCATCTCAAATGAAATAAGTATACCAACCAAACTATCTAGAATGACATTTTTATTTGCAACTACTCACATTTCTTATATAGTGGATACTCTAATAGCATATATAGGAAGTAAGGTTCTTAGGAGTTTACTTACCATTGTTTCTTCTTCAAGTGCACCTCCAACTCCTCAGATAGCATTGACTACCTCTTTGATTCTATAGTTGTACTGAGTGATATTTTCTCCTTCTTTCATCCTTAGGTCATCAAACCTTCCTCTTAGGCTTTCTGCCTTAGCTCTTATTATATTAGCATCTCCTCCATGTACTAGCTTCAATTTTTCCCACATTTTCTTTGCAAAGGGGCAGGTTTTGACATCTTCAAATTCAGCATCAGAGAGTGAGGAAGAAAGTTCTATCATCATAGAATTGTGCTCATGCTTTTCTCTTAATTGATCAAGTGTGTGAGGTCTTGTAGGAAACACATATTCAGTATCCAAGTATTGAGTAACATCATTTCCAATACCTGATAGGTGGAGTCTTATCCTACTTTGCCATGATGCAAAGTTGTCCTTGTTCAACTTAGACACATCTCATTTTCTCATCTTGTGATATTTTACTTAGGTCTTGAAACCTTCCTTCTAAGCACACAAGCTCTGATACCAATTGTTAGAATAACTGAGAGGGGGGTGAATCAGTGGCCTCAAAAATATTCCAATAAATTAACCCAAAAACTTAGTACCACAATTATAAGTTTCTAGTTATCTTCTATCCTACAAGATGTATGCCTTGAAATAATCTTATCAAATAACTACAGCTCAGAGCTCACTGTTAAACCTTATTCTTCAATCTTTACTGAATAGCAGTCTATCATTTACCAAAATACAGTAAATAACTTAGTATTTACCGATCAATCCCGTTTTAGTAATGTGTAAAGAAAAACATTAAAGCAATGACTCATAAACACATTTGACACATCAATTTTTAACATGGAAACCCTGTTAAGGGAAAAATCACTTGGGACCTATAACCCAAAATTTTCACTCTTCTGAAGTGAGCTCGGTGAAGAGCCAACCTTGTTAAAGCTTACAAACACACTATTAAGTGCAACCTTGTTAGAGGATTTATCACTAATAGTTAATCACTTGATATCTAGCATTTCAATATGTTATCTTCATGAATTAACCTTTTAATACTCCTTGGGATGTATCTCAATATATAAAATATTGTTAAGTCCTGCTCGGTTAAGAGACTTTTGGATCCAATGGTTAAATTGAAACAGTATATGATCTATTCATATAAACAACTTAGACTTGTAGATTTTTAGATCTATTGTAAGCTCATAATACCTTTCTGATCAATGTTTTATTTTAATACCTTTGCTCCACTTATTTCTGCTCAGTGATGTTGTGCTTCTTTGTTTCTCGGTGTCTACATAAATCTTTAGCTTTCTTCTTTAGCTTGATTGATGAGGACTGTATGAAGTCTTTCTTCACCAGTATTCTCTTCAGCATCCTCTTCTCTATTCACCCACCTATTCATAATGAATTATCTTGTCTCTCTTATAGACATAATTTTACCATTTTGAAGTCCTTGACTTTCTTGTTCTTGGTGTGATCCACAATTCTCGCATTTCTTTCTTTAAAGATTTCTTTAGTTTTATATTATATATTTCTCCTTGAAAATTGGAATAAAATAGCGTTAAAACTCTATCTTATCTCTAGCTTTTAACTTATCGATAAAAACAATGTGATCAACCAGTTAACTCCATCTTTAGCTCTTTCTAGCTAAGTCTTTTTTCATTTCTAAACTTCAGTTCTTTTTGGTATTTAACTCCTTGTTAGCTTTGGTCTTGACTTTAGCTATCCTCGAGCATCTCTATCTATCAGGGTCGTCTATTTGTTAGGTAACACTATGGTTCTTCTCATCGGTAATACTTTCTTGGTTTTCTTTCTTGGGTATCACTGTAACTCTCCTCTCAGATTTCTCTATCTGTCGGGGTGCACTGTCTGTCAGTATTTGTTGTCACTTAGTGCATGCTAAAATTTTATGCATTACTGATAGCATAACCTTTATCTCTCTATTTCTTTCAAGTCTTTGACACTTTGTATATAACCAATCAGATTATATTAAGTTGACATTAATGACAATACAATACATTAACTAATTTAATGTCTTGCATTAACTTTCTGCAGCTTGGTGATCATCAACTTAACATCTTCAAACATTCAATCAGTTATGGTTCATCAGAATTGTTAATGTTTACTTGAGACATTGAGTCAAAAGAGTCTATATTCTAAAGTATAATGTTGGAAGTATTTTGTTGAAGGCCTATTTCATTATACTTCATTTATGTATCTTGTGTTGACATAGTGAGTTTCTTCTTCAGGTCTTTTTTGTATTTTTCTCTAAAGAAGTGATCTTCACTTTGCAAGTCCTTTATATCTTACCCTAAGATAGTTTGTCTTAGAAATAAGTCTGCCAATGAGCCTCTTGTAATACCTTTCATATATTGTGACTTGATCCCCACCACAATCTTTCCCAACTTGGTTTTTCTATGTATATCTAATCATTTTTTATTAATACTTAAGTCATCTCCTATTCTTAGTTATTACTCCATGTCACGGTATTTATTGGATTGCAAAGATAGGTAACATTCAACAGCTTTTCAAGATGTTGGGAATCATGAAAATCCTTTCACTCCCCACCCAAAAATTTTCTAAAACTGATAACCTTCCCTTCTTTTTACATCACATACATATCACCTTATTGTATTTGGGAAAAACTAATAAGCCTTCTTCAATCTTTGTACTACTGCCTTGGCAAAAAATTCATGTCCTTTCAAGACTAATATTTATCATACTTTTTCAATAACCTTCGCATATCATTAAACCTTGTTCAATCTTCATGCTACTACCTCAAAAAGTGTGTTGAACAAGCCGAATAGTTGAGAGGGAGTTGAATCAGTTATTCCTACACACTTTATAAAAATTTTACTTTGTCAGTAAACTTATGAACAACAACAATATCAACTTTTGATCTTTTGGTTAACCACATTAAGCATTTATAATAGATATGAACATGAAAACACTAAAACATGGACACAAAGAACACCAATATTTACGTGGAAACCCAAATTGGGAAAAACCAAAGAGAAGCTAATTCTCATGAAATGAAACACTAGTTAAGGTGATTTTTAAAAAGGCTCACTATCATTTGTGGTCACTGCAAGTTGGTTCACTATCGGTTGGGCTAACTACCCTTACAAATGAATATGGCTAACCTCCAATACAAATATCTCTAACAAAAGATGAACTGATATAATTGCATCTAGCTATGCATGAAATAGTTCAACAATCAAGCTCATTTATTATTACCATTGATAGATTTGAATGTTGATTTTCTCCATGTATGTAACTGTCAGATCCACTATACCATGGTATGCAAGCCACTTCTTGATCTTCAATAAGATATAGGTCAGAAACTTATTCTCACATACACCACCATCATAGGTTTGCACTATTTCTCCTTTAGTAACTCACATTGTTTGCACCACACCATCACTTTTACTTGTCATCCATCTTATAGACCCAAAAAGTTTCTCCTTTATTTATTTGAATATCTGACCATACATATGTCGGCCACACCAAACATTTATGATGGCCCCAAATACAAAAGATATTACAATTACATTAAATGCATTACTATGGGTCCTAAATCTAGGACATACTTTAGGAAACATTACAACACGCTACACGAGGACTAAATATAGGTCATACAAAAGATGTTTAGACTACACGTTACATTTAATGATATTGTTAGAATGCCACAACCAAGACCATGTCTTGATTACCAAAACATATGAACCAACCAAGAGTTGAAACAAGATAAAGAAATTCCAAATAAAGATATCAAAATCAATCTGATGAACAACACCATTTTCTAGTTTTTAAAAACAACATGAAGAACATTGAAAGCATAGAAATCAATATAAAGTAATGAGCAACTTTATACAAAATTGATCACCAAAAGCATACAAGTGTACCAGAACATGTAGGCCATGAGTATAACAAAGTACACCTTCTATACACAATCAAAACCATCCATAACCAAAAATTATGTTATATAACTGACAAACATCAAAAGCATATCCAAAACTATCAACAACCAACCAATACTGCTAGGATGTTAGTATGAGGGTTTTGACATCAATGACCACCAATACCAGCAACAACTCAATAGGTCTAACAATCTCCCCATTTGGCATTGATGGAAAAATACCAAAGCAAAATGAACTCCTTGATTCCAAACACTTGGTAACCAAAAACTCCCCCTGAGTAGATGTATCATTGTGCTCATTGTGTTTTCTTCTTTCTCTCCCCCTTTTTTTCACAATGGAAAAGGACCAAAAATGTAGGTTAAATAAAGTCAAAGAAATACAATAGTTTTAAATGAAAATACTTTCTTGTACCTCTCCTTCATAGTTGGAAACTCTATCTTCCACTCAGCATAGAAGCCCCCATCTGGGCACATAGACTATCACATTCCACCAGTTTGTCAAAATATTTCTTCTAGTCTGAAGACTGAAACCACCTCTCATAATCCTCTGCACTAGAAAGTATTGCTTAATCATTCTCCAATTGGACCTCAACCAAGTCCTTTACCAACCAAAAAAGTTTTATCAAGTTTTCTCTTTGTCTTTGTAACAACACCCATTCTAATTGAAGCTCACTGACTCTGACTCTCTACTTTCCATCTTGATCCTATAAGCTATCATAAGTCTTTCCAAGTTCATCCAAATCTTTCTGAACCATTTCACTCTAACCTCTGAAATTCCCTACAACAATAGGCCACCAAAGACAATACTTGTATATGTCATGTCATGCCCATAATTTTCACACCCAAAACGCAACAACTTTTTTTTTTTTGAAAGAGAAATTATATATATATCAAACTTCATATATGAATTATTATTCTTCCCATTTATTTAAATCTTCATATTTTGGAAATTTTTGTATGTTGTTCTCTTGAAAAGAATAATTAGTTTGCACAAAAGAAAATGCATAAGCTTTATGGTTGATGTGTCAACAAAAAAAATATATATATAAAAATCTATTTACTATGGTAGTTAACTCTTTTATTTCCAGATTTTATAAATTTAAGGTTTCCTTAAGGTTGCTGAGAAAAAAAGTAATATTCATAAATCCCCATGTGTGTATATATACATATAAATTTATATATATATATAATATATATATATACATATATATATATATTTAAATGTAATCTATTATTTGGACATAACAGTCCTTTTATAAATTAAATTATGGATATAAGAAACTGATATATATATATATATAAATATATATATATATACATATATATATATATATATATTCATACCAATATATAATAAAATGAACTTAACATTTTATTTTATTTTTAAAAAGAAGTTAAATTTTTACACAGCACGCAGTTATATCATTGTCCTGCGTTTATTTTAAAAAAAAAACAAACTATTTAAAAAAAAAACTTATGAAGCAAAAGGGGCAGGGGGGGCGGCTGAAGCCAAACCCCAACCCCGCGGGCCACTCAGTTAGTGGGGCAGCGTGGTGGGCGCGGCCACCACCGCTGCCACCACAGCCGGCGGCAAATGCCGCCGCTGTGGTGGGCGGTGGGGGCGGCACCACCCACGGCCTGCCCTCCCCCTTAACAAAACCCCCGCCTACTATTGCATAATGCGGCCGCCGATTGTTGATTAATCGCGGCCAATGTTCCTTCCAAAAAAATGCCGCTCTGTTATTATTTCCGCCGCGGCAGTAGAATATGGGATGTAAAATAAAATATATGTAAACATATATATATATATTTTTACTAATGTAGTAAATATATATATGTATATATATATATCCAGCCCCATCTCTATTGAAGAATATCTCAGACCTGCAAAACAAGAAGAAAAGAAAAATAGAAACTATCAAGTTAGGGTATGAATGTAGTAGAGGAGAGAGGAGAAGAAATACAAAAAAAAGGAGTTTTGGTCAATAT
>MU228306.1:312483-322935 GCA_018584345.1 Thuja plicata
GTATAACCCTGGAGACGGAGAACAGTGAATCTTTCTCCTTCCTCCACATCATCAAACTCTATTTGAATACCTGGTTGATATGTAGACGCAGATAACCTTCATCTTGTAAACCTTTACATATAAAAGCATTTAGGGTTAAGGGATGTTGACTCTAGTCATGATTCCCCTTAGACCCTCTTGTTGTAAATTTAATTTATAATTTCTCTTTCAAAAAAAAAAAAGTTGTTACGTTTTGGGCATGACATGTCAGTAATATCCTTTGCACATCCCTTCATCTCACCAATAATCCTTGAAAGTCTCTATTTTTCATTGTCACATTTCTTCATTATAGATTTCTCCATTGTACGATAATCTGCACCAAATTGTAACAAATCAATTTTGACACTTATCACAAGTTCAGCTAGTAGCATACTAGATACACTAGATACCATAACCCTTTTATTGATCAAGTGATCAGTTAACAATTTTGTCACCAATTTCTTATCCACCGATGAATAATTAGCCCACAAACTATCAATCCTTTCATACTCATTGTTAGCCAAAATTTCCCATTACATGACATTATGGCTACAAGAGGAGAAAATGTGGCTCCCACAAGGGTAGAGAACAGCTTGTATGAATTATACATGATTCCTTGTCTTAATCTTACTCTCTGCAATTTTTCTAGGTCTGGTTTTGCCCCTTGTTCATATTCTAAAACCCTATTAAATTCCTTATAACCCTAAGTCTTTAGTGGTGGTTCTAATCCTTCATTACTTTTTTGCCACTTAAAGTTCCTATTCGTCATGTATTTTAAGTTATCCGTCGAGTGGGGCCAAGTTATTTTCCTAAGCAAGTTTCTTTTCCTAATTTTATTTTCCTAAGTCCCAACTTAATTTATTTTCCCCAAGCGGTGTGTGTGATTTTTCTACCTGTTAAGAGAAACACAATACTTCAATAGATCATTGCATTCGTGAAAACAAAAGATTATCAAGCATAGCAATCACCAAAATTGATCTATTGCTTCCTATCTAGGAGGAGTATGAAAAATGACATAATAGCCCTTAGATTATGCATATTCTAGTGACAAATAAAAACTAAGAATGGAAGATTCAAATGAAAATTAATATAAATTATTCAAAAACATGCATTCTAGCTCTAGAAATGGAGATTACAACAAAATAACTAAGAAATAAGCTGGAAAGCACTATGAAAATCTCTAAAACATGAGCAACATGAGATTGCTCCAACAATTCTCCAAATATGGGAAGCATAAGGATTCTATCAACTCTTCAAAATTAGGAGCATTATAACAATACAATAAAAGACTTCCAATTTCAGGGCCATTTGAGCTCAAAATCCATGCTATTTATAGGAGAAATAGAGGAAGGGGAGAAGACTCTAGGTCTACCATTAATGAGAGTGTAAGACTCATTAATGAGGAGTGTGAAAGAGCCATTAATGCTTCATTTATGAAAGGATTAATGAGGTATGGGTGAGGTTTTAAGAAGCATGGGTGAAGGTTTAAGGTCAAGCCTGACAACTTTGACTTTAGGGGGAGGGTTGAATTCTTAATCACACCTTAATGGAATGTGACAAGCTTAAGGTTAGCTTAGGATTAGGATTAAGGGTTAAGGAATGTGATTAAGGAGATAGATATGGGAGGAGAGAGAATGAGTGGAGGGGGATTAGCTAATTAGGGTTAATTAGCTAATTAAGAAGAATTAGCATGTGAGAAGGGGTTGGAATGAGTTTGAACTCATGGTTTGGCATTTTGAGATTGGTTAGGTTAGAGGGAATATTAATGAAATGAATTGTTGTAATAACATATTCACTCAATAATAGGGATTTAATTAATCATTTAAGCTTTTGATTGCTTTGTAATAATTAATTAGGACTGTAGCCAAATTGAATCAATTAGGGTAGGGGATTGATTTTGCAAGTGATGAGGTATAAATAGGATTCCATTTAATTCCTTTTAAATTAATTACCTTAGCCAGGTTATGATTTGAATTGATTGGATTGGCTAAAGTAATTAATGTAAATTAGTGATTAGATCACTTAGGAGATTAAATCTGATTCAAATGAATTATGTCAGCCGATTGAAGAGTTGTCTAGACATAATTGGGGGTATGATCACACTTAGGGAAAATAGGGTCTATGGTTAGAGATGACCAAATCTAGGTGGTTACATTTTCCTCTCTTTGAATTAATGTGCAAGTAGCACATTGATTCAAAAAAAGTGTTTGATGTTTGACTTCAGAAAGATTGAGAATTTTTCTCATGATCGAACAAAATGCCTGATGAGATCAGTCTTGCACTTGATCAAACTAAATTGATAGTATTGATTTTCCACTTGGTTGTCATACAAATGTCAATAAAAGATCTTAAAGATACCAATTATGAACTTGGTTTTCGTCCAAATATTGATAATACTGATTCCAAACTTGGTTGTCTTCCAAAAGTCAGTATGAAGCTACCAGGAGCTTAGTAAGAATCTTTTAAAATGAGGAAACACAAGATATCCAGCTTATGAGAACCAAAGCTTTCTATCCAACAGTCATGAATTAGTCAAGAAAACTATCATGCCCCTAGTTTTTTTGATAACGAAGTCATTTTTAATGTTGTTTTGAGAAAAAATTTGATTGATAATAGTGTGATCATGCCCCTTCGTGTATGGAATCAAAGAAAAAAGAATAAAATCCCTCTGTTGAAAGAATGTAACACTTGCATGGAATGGTTAGATTAAGTAATAATGGATTAGAAGAAGTGAATAAATGGACGTTTTTTAAGAGTAAACACACGATTACCAAGTTAATCATATTTTGAAAAGGTGAGTTTGATTTTGTTCCCGATAGATCAAAGATTTTGGGAAGCATGGATATGTAAATATCTTGGATTTTAGATGAATTGAAAATAGAAAGGATTTTGAGATAAAATCCTTATGTTGTTCTTTCAAAATGCATCATGCAATCTCTAAATGCATCTATATGCAGACTCTTAGGACTGTCACTGATTTGTAGATATTGTAGCATTTTATCAGCATTGGGTGCTTTTCAGAACTGATACCACCTAATATTACAACAATCACTAATACCCACTGATATTATGAAAGTATGAATACTATGTTTTATTGAAATGTCAAAAATAGACTTAGGCATCAAGGCATAGAAGCTAAGGATAAAAAAATAGTCACCTTCATTTTACTATATCAGAATCTATGTAAGGCGAGATATTGGACCCGCAATGACCTTGAAAATTCATATCCTTGGTATATTATGCTTCGTATACCATAGTGAGAATTTGAGTTAGAAAATAGACAAGGAATTTGTTTAACCTCACCGTGGTTTACCCATAACAAAGATCGAGATATATGTGGCTATCCACTCATGTTGTCATCTCTTACCATAAACATCCAAGTTAGGTGAAATCTATAGGATCATTTGGAACAATCACCATACGCAGAAAACCAAGAAAATGTTATGCCCCCTATCCTTGAGACTCTTTGTCTTTGTGCATATGTCATGAAGTAACTCTAAAGACATAACAACTATCAATTGTGAATCAATCAAATAAAATTCATAACTGCTTAGATACCCCCCAGTGAAAACATTATGGGTACATAAAAGAGTCATAATCAAACCAAGATCAAACTGTGTTTAGGTAGTATTGAGAAATACTATTGATTCATTTTTCAATCACAGTATATATTCATCAATCAAAATTTCTAATTCAAGAAATATGTGTTCCATGTTTGTGTATAACTTTGCTCCTGTTTGTAGTCCAATGTAGGTCTTAGGAATACCGTTTATGTTAGTGCAATGTTTGTGCCATCCTTATTTTGTGAAAGTGACAGTTTAGTGCTAGCATCGAGATTCCCTCAGTGTAGAATGATGTGTTCCCTAAGATAGAAATGTAGAAAAATCCCAAGCAAAGATAAGATTGTTGTAAGGAAACAAAGTCAACTTTTAGCACAGGTGTAATTGTGAAGGCGTAGTATCAGTAATATATTGATATATGGAGCACAAAATACAAGTGATGCCTGATTGCCAATGTGTAGAAAATTTGTAAAAGTTTACCAATTCTCAAGCATGATCACATTTGTGTGCCCCCAATATTTAGAAAGATGTAGGGTGTTACAGATGGATTGATAGATTAGAAGTGTAGTGGAAAAAGTGGATGAAGTGAGTGAATGTCACCCTCAAGGAGTGTCTCCTCAAGATTACCCAAGCTAGGGAAAAACAATATAGCAATGCAGGTTCATAAAATGGTATCAAATCTCATATAGGATAATGACCTGATGTCATGAAAAGTATGTAGAAAATCATGTAGTCCCAAAAGAGTGGACATGTCAAGAGATTTCTTTAGCACTTGTTTTTCTATTTTATTTTTTTCTTCCTTTTGATCAAGAGCAAGGGGTCAACTGACAGGACAACATCATCAAGATAAGGCATGGTGTAATGAGTTTTGGCTTGGAATAAGCAAGATCACGATAATGTGCAACGGATAAGAGTAGGTGAGCAAGATAATAGATGTCAACATGCAATTTGTTCATGGATAGGTTCAATCTTGTCAAGATCACCAGATGGACAATGGATGAAAGATATGAGGGATATGATGTCGTAGAAGGAACTTTCCCCCAAGTGAGAAGTGCAAGTAGGAGGAATTACACATAGTTTTTGTTTGCCAGTTTTTCATCATGGTACTTATCCAAGGCACCACATGAAGTATTTTTCACCATAGGATGAATCTTTTTCTCTTTACTTTTGCTACCAAGGCACCTGTTTACTTGGTTTTCACCGATGCATTTTTTTCTCTTTTTTTTTTTAAAGGAGGAGCTTATGCATCATTCTCTTTGGATAGTGCTCCTTTAAAGGATATGCTATGATATGCCAAGAACACCGAAAGTATTCTCAAAGATGTTGATATGGTGATGAAATGGAAGATAAGAAAGATGGAAGCCAAGATTTTATGCAATGGACTGGATGAAAGAAAAAGAAGGAATGTAAGGACCCAATATGGAAGGATAGTAGGTGACAAGATCAACATCAACACACTCTTTGAAGGGTAGTGTATGGATTGAGTTTTTGATGTATGAATGGATAGGGATCTTGGTACATAAGGACCTAAGATGGAGGAAGTATTCAAGGTAATGGATTTTGGGACATGAGGACCCAAAATAGAGTTAGAAGATGGACAATGTGTGAAAGAAGATGAAGTGGAAACCTTTGGAAGCTTGGATGCCAATTCTAATTTTTCCTTTTTGTTCAAGCCTTTTAAGAGAGACTTGGGAATCCACATAACTTTTGATTTTCTTTTTCCTTTGGATGATTTAGAACGTAATTCTTCCATGATGGATTTAGGAACCTATATTTTCTTTGATATTACATTCTTCTTCGTGGACCTTTGTGGTCTCTTGAATGTTTCATTTTTCTTTGTATTCACATGTCGATTAGATTGGACATAGTGATCTTCATATGTAAGTGGATTCTTGAATTTTTTATTTTTTTGTTTGACATCCAAATTGCTTCCAAAATACTTGGGATGTATGGATGAATAATACCGATATGGATGGTTCATATAGATGTGTTGATATGAAGGTTTTAAAGATGCATGTTTCTGTTGATCTTGATAGGAGATAGGGTAAGTGGATGGAGGGATATATGGACCCAATATAGATGGAAGGTTTGAAGCTTCCCGCTTTTGAACATATGGACCAAGGATAGATTTGGAAGATGGAGAAGCTTGATTCTTGCATGAAAATGGAGGAATATAAGGTGTGAAATGAGTATTAACATCTTTAGAGTGAGCTTCCCGGTCAAGGATCTTTTGTTTCAAATTCATCTTCATAACCATAGGCTCATGTGTAACTTTGATAGGAGTCATTCTAACCAGAATCCTTGATGCTTGAGGCAACTTATTTTCATATAAGGGATTTGGAGGAATAATGGTTTCTTGAGGTGGATATGGAGGTTTATGTGAAGGATATAATGGAACATGTTGATCTTGACAAGGGTCTTTGTATAATGCAAGAAGAGTGTCTTTCTCTTGTTTTTCAATAGGATTTTCAATATTCAGATCTTGCTTTGGAGATGGAAGGCTATGTAGCTCTTGAGATGGAGGAATATCTTTTTGAAGGAAATGAAAAGATACGAGGGGATCATCATCAGATTGTAGGGATATGGGATCTTCATCAAATGTTGGAGGGGATAGAATAATGTCTTGATCTTGATCATTAGTAAGACTTGTTTCTTTGTTCTTTTTATTGTCCTCTTGACATGGACCCAATCCAAAGGAAAAGATAGGAGTTTTAATCTTCATGAGGGATTCTTGAAGGATTGCTGGGGAATTATCCGAATTAGGTCTTGAAGTACATGAAAGATTAGGTTATTTGATCTTAGGAGCATGGAATGTACTTGCTACAAGATATAGATTAGCTTAGATTTCTTTTAAAGGCATCCCTTGAGGGTAGACATAGTTATCATGAAAAGAATTAGGATCTTTGTGTGATGGAGGATATTTGGATATCCTTGAAGCTTTTTCAAATGGAGGAATAGTGGAAGAAGTAGAAGTAGCATTTAGCTCATTTATAGACATAGGGTCATGATTTTGATCATGCTTGGGATTCATATCTCCATTTGATAATTCATTAGCTTCGTCAACTTTGATTATGACATCATCAATTAGATCTTGGATTTTACATTTTAACTCCATGCAATGTGAAGTTTTATGCTCATTATTTTGATGATAGGCACAGTTGGTACTCAGAAATGACATTCTACATGAGGTGGTTTGAGGCAATGTGATGAGATTATTTTCAAGAAGCTTCGCTAGCATTGTTGTATAAGATCATCTTAAATGAGTAAATGCTCTATCCCTTGTACATGTAGATCCACTTGAACTGTCTAAAGAGATGTTGGATTCAAGATTATAAGGACATTCATCAAAGATAGGATCGACATGATCATGTGAAACAATCTCTTGATCAAAGATAGGATTTCCATGAGTAGGTTTCTCCTTTTTTGAAGAACGTGAAGACATGTATGTCTTGTGATCATAGAGAAGAGGAAAGATTGATCTTAGTGAAGACCCACTTGATGAAGTATCCTTTTCTTCCCTTAAGTCTTGAATTTTAGATTTAAAAGCTTGAATTTTCTTAGATAGGGTCTTAATGAGAATATCTTCTCCTTTGTTGTCAAGACCATAGGGTCTATCCCATGTGTTTTCAGCCATCATAAGATTGTTTTGATCAAAGTCTTGAAATGGTGCCAAAAGGATTTTCAAAGTCCCCAAATGTGTGAGTTTGGGTTTGATGTTTCAAATTGATTGATTCCAATGTCAAAGGGTTAGAATGCCCTGATATTGAGCTAGGAACCAATGAGAGTTGATTATTTGAAGTAAGTGACTCCAGCATCAAAGGGTGTTAGAGTGCCCTGATAGTGAGCTAGGAATCAATATTGTTTAGTTGAGTGTAAAGACCACATGATTTGGGACCAATTGTGAATATCCAAAAGGACATGAAAGGTATACTTATAAGAAAGTTGTGAAACAGTGACAAATGGAACAACAAAAGCACTGGGACCAGACTAAGGAGCCAAAAGCGTATCCAAAAGTACTGAATTCTTCTGAGAAATAAGTATGCAAGTGCACTCTA
Organism: Thuja plicata; assembly: GCA_018584345.1. Taxonomy (NCBI): domain Eukaryota; kingdom Viridiplantae; phylum Streptophyta; class Pinopsida; order Cupressales; family Cupressaceae; genus Thuja; species Thuja plicata. The sequence continues at coordinate 320,117 of MU228306.1, forward strand.
TCCTAGATGTGACACTCTAAATGTGAGGTTTTTCTTAACCAGATGCGAGCTTTGATATCCTAGATGCAACCTTTATTCCTAGATACGATGCAATACTATCTTGAATTTTGTACAAATTTGTCTAATAATAGGGTGTGTTTGCATCTTTCCTTTGCTTGATTGAAGATTGCGTTCTGATAATTTCCAGTGAGTGAAAAACATATGTAGACCAAGGATTGAATTTTGTTTCTTGTTTTGAAGGTTTTATCTTTTTAATGATTTTCAGTCACATAAAGTATTGTTGCATTATTAAAGGGTGGACAAACACATTCTTATGCCCTATTTTCTAGGTAGAGGATAGAAATCCTTGCTTGTTGACTTAGGTACACACTCAAATACTAATCAGAATATGGCCATCACCAAGCACATAATGGCTCCAGTCATGATGCCATATTAGCCAACTCCAAATGCAAGTGAGGGCATGATATGATGAGTGTCTTGGGGCAATTAATTTTTGCCTTACACAATGATTATCACCCTTTCAGGGATGAATCAAGAATTCTTTCAGTTTAAGTGTTGTCTATGATTGGGCAATCCATTCAAAACCATCCCCCATAGAATTGCATAAGAAAAAATTGAGTCGTATAGCCCTATGAGTACTCAAATATGTGTAGTCTTGCAAGCAAGATTCAAGCAGCTCCGCTCTACACATACCCAAGCATGTTCAAGGAATGATGTCAAAATTTCAAGAACAAAACTGGCCTCATCTCCCGAGGCTTTGGCCTACGAGGAAGCAATTATTTATAGTAAGTTGGAAGGGTTGGCATAAAACCTGTCCTCACTTGGGTCGTTTCTGGGAGATTTTTTCCTCAACCGGCAGGCCCTCTACTATTAAATAAGCTTACAAAGGATTGGCAAGTGTAGGACGTCTAGATTTTTTATTCTTCCAAAGAAGAAGAGCATACTCTCTTAATCCATGTCTTTTTCTCCAAAAACAAAATCTATCAAACAGTTCATTCCCTCAAGCAATGTTGTGCTCGATTTAAAATGTTCCTATTTAAGGAAAATAGAATACTTGAAAGTAGATTTGCATTGTTCAATTAACCACAGTTTTTAGTGCTTTGCTTGTCCAATTACTTATCCAAATTTAATTAAATGATTGAACTTGTTCATTTATCCCACAAATTTAGTGCTTTGATTGTTCAATTTATGTTTCCAAATGAATTAAACAATGTGAGTTTGCTTGTTCATTTACCCCCTAGATTCTTTCAAAAGTGTTTAAAGTAATGTCTAATTTTCTGATTTTCCTTTAAAAAGGAAAAGAGAATAGTAATCTAGTTGTTTTAAGACATGTTTGAGAAAATGGTATTTAAGTGTGAAAACTTTTGAAAAAGGGTTAGTATCAAAATTAGTCTAAAATCCCTGCAACCACACACATTTAGTATTGTCTTATTATTTCCTTCTTAGAAACCTACAAGCACTTAGTTAGGTTGTCAAAAATAGGATCACAATCACGAAAACAACCTTGTTAGCAAATTAGAATTCAAATTTGCAAATGATAGAACTCTGTATTTTTTCCCTTTAGATGATAGACGATGTTTCAGAGACCCAAAATGATAAACCCTGAAAATGATAAAAGATTGACCCCAAGTGATATTCTTTACCCAGGACGATAAGCATTTTACACGAAATGATAACACATACCAAAAATGAAAAATAAGCTACCAGAAATCATTTTAAGATCAAATTTTACCTTCTGGAAATGCAACGGAAGATGATATTAAAACTCTCAGAAATGATAAAAGATTTACTGGAAATGTTGATTTGCTCCTGGAAATGATAAAAGAATGACAGAAAATGATAAGTTTCTTCCGAAAAACCTAAACTGCCTTAAAATTTTGAAAATGTCAAGGGAAGAGAGAAAAATTTGGTAAAATTTTGAGCAATCTTGTCCCACGGTGGGTGCCAGAGATGTGTGTGTGATTTTTGTACCTGTTAAGAGAGACAACACACTTCAATAGATCATTGCATTAGTGAAAACAAAAGATTAGCAAGCATAGAAATCACCAAAATTGATCTATTGCTTCCTATCTAGGAGGAGTATGAAAAATGACATAATAGCCCTTAGATTATGCATATTCCAATGACAAATACAGCCTAAGAATGGAATATTTAAATGAAAATTAATCTAAATTATTCAAAAACATGCATTCTAGCTCTAGAAATGGAGATTACAACAAAATAGCTAAGAAATAAGCTAGAAAGCACTATGAAAATTTCTAAAACATGAGCAACATGAGATTGTTCCTTTAATTCTCCAAATATGGGCAGCATAAGGATGCTATCAACTCTTCAAAATTAGAGGCATTACAACAATATAATAAAAGAATTCCAATTTCAAGGCCATTTGAGCTCAAAATCCATCCTATTTATAGGAGAAATGGAGGAAGGAGAGAAGACTCTAGAAGGGCTGCCATTAATGAGAGTGTAAGACTCATTAATGAGGAGTGTGGAAGAAAATGTGTAAGAGTCATTAATGCTTCATTTATGAAAGCATTAATGAGGTATGGTTGAGGGTTTAAGAAGCATGGGTGAGGGTTTAAGGTCAAGCCTAACAACTTTGACTTTAGGGGGAGGGTTGAATTATTAATCACACCTTAATGGAATGTGACAAGCTTAATAGTAGCTTAGGATTAGGATTACAGGTTAAGTCGTGTGATTAAGGAGATAGAGATGGGAGGAGAGAGAATGAGTGGAGGGGGGATTAGCTAATTAGGGTTAATTAGCTAATTAAGAAGAATTAGCATGTGAGAAGGGGTTGGGATGAGTTTGAACTCATG
>MU228306.1:330595-345296 GCA_018584345.1 Thuja plicata
TGTGCCAATGATGATCTTTCCAACTCCTTCCTCCATTTACTCACCAGTTTTCCAACCTTCCATCCATTATCCACCAATCCTTCCCCATCCTCCCCTCCCATTAATCCAATCCTTTGCATAAATCCTTGTTCCAACCTTCATATCTCCTATCCCTTTCATCTCCCTTCCCCCAATCCTACCAACATCTATAAGCATAAATAATCCTTCAAAAAAAAAAAGATCATAAAATGTCCTAAAAAATCATCATCTTGGTGAAAACCTGGCAAACAGGTGCCTTGATGATATCAAAAAAAAGAAAAAAAGAAAAGGACATATCAAGGGATACCATCCATGGAACTAGATTCTTGAGTCCTTCCATCTCCCTGATCACGTATTCATTATCCTCCAAATCCACTCATATATCCATTCACTTATCCTTATCCCCTTGCACTCTACACAAGGGGGCAAGATCCATCCATACTATCCTACCAAATATACCTTCCATATTCCTTATCCCACATCCATAATCCTCTATATGTGCATCCTTCTTGTCCCATCTTTGATCTTGACTATTGTTGTCTCAATCCTCCATATCCCTTATGCATTATCCATCCACTATCCATTATCTTACATAAGTTCATCCACTTTATCCATGTTTGATCTTGACATCCTATCCATATCTTCCAGTGCATAGTCCTTTTCTTATCCTTCTCCTCCATCCACCATCCATAATCCTATGTAAGTCCATCCTCCCTTCCATTTCTTTGATCTTGGTTATCCCATGCATTTCCTCCATACATTATCCATTATCCTCCATATCATTATCCCCTATCCTATTCATAGCCTCCATCTCATATCCCTTTTCACCTCTCCTGCCTTTTCTCTTCATACAAACTAGAGGCGCTAAAATATCCATGCATGCTTTGGACAGCACAAGCCTTCCTCACCTCCATGCACATCCTTTATATACTATCCATCTATCCATCTCATATAGACTTTATCCTCCATATAGCCTTTATCCTCCATCTCCCCATCCTTCACCCTCCCACCTCTTGTATGGGGGCATCTTTTACAACATTGTCCTTGGATCTCACTCTGCTTATTCTTCATCCCTTACATGTCATACTGCACTTTCATACATCCTTTATCCCCCACCTACCCATCCTTCATTTTCCTACTTTTAGTTTGGTGACATTCCACCTAGCTCTTGGATCTCTTCCCTCCATATCTCCTATCTGCTAGTCTTTCATATCCAACCATTACCAATCCATTTCATCCATCTCCAGCCCAATTTACCTGACCATCTTTCCATATACCTTGTCTCTCCCTTGTCCTTGGTGTTCATCATCTTGCCTATCAAATCTCTTTATCTCCTCATCCAATCTTCCTCTCATCCAATTCAATCATGCTTATCTTCTCATCATATTCTATCTAATCCATGTTATTGTATGAAGCCTAATCAGACACAGAGGTCTTTTCAACCCCTTTTCTTTCGGCACGGTTTCTCCCCAAATTTATTACAGGAGTTTGGGGGCAGCGCCCCCCAGATGGGGTCAAGGGGCAATGAAGCCTCGAAATTCATTTTTTCTCAATTGATCCTCATATTTCTCAAAAATCATAAAAATTGTAAAATGTCTATAAAATCCTAAAAAATTATAAAAATGATCTCTAAAATATCTTAAAAATTATAAAATATTCAAAAAATTTAAAAAAACAAAAAAATCACCATAAAAAAAAATAAAAAATAAAAAAAAATTTCAGCTTTGCCGGTGGATGGGCGGCTACGCCTGCCCCTCTGTGGGGGCGGAGCCGCCGTCTACCGACGGGCGGTTGCGCCACCCTTATGCAGGGGCGGCTACGCCCGCCCCTCCGCGAGGGTGGAGCCGCCCGTCTACCGACGAATGGTTCTGCCACTCCTATGTGGGGGCGGAGCCGCCCGTCTATAGACGGGCGGCTGCGCCCGCCCCTCCACGGGGACAAAATATTTTTTAAAAAAAAATTAAAAATCATTAAAAAAATTTTAAAAAAAAAGGTTGAAAAATTATAAAAATATATATATATATTCTTATAATTGCAATAACATCAAGTTTTATCAGTACTAATCCATGCACTCCAATTTTTCAATCTCGCACATCAATCTTTCATCCTATCATCATGTTAATCTAAATCAGCTGGTAGTCAATTGATCAATTTTTTATCCAATCATCATCATGGGATGTATCCGTCCCAATCCCTTGGATGTGCATTTTTCTTATCATTAACTTTGCCATCCTTCATCAATAGAGCAATCAATTGGTTTTCAGCTGCCTAGGGGCAACATGTTGGTTTTCTTTTGGCTTGTTGTGCATGCTTTCTTGTTGCTTGTATATGTTAGTATTTTTTGTACTTGATCATTTTATCATTATCTCTTTTCTCACGTACTTGACACCTTGTCATCTAGGTTTCTTTTACCTTGATGCATATCGTCAAGTACCATATCAAAATCCAGGTTGTGCTCCCCAATGTTTACACAATTCATTTGCATTGCATTTTAGATAGATTGCATTTTTGCATAGTGAGGTCTTTCTTTTATTCCCTCCACCCTCTCTCTTGATCCATTTCGAGAGCACATTCATGTTCTCTAAACCCGTATGTCCTCTCGAGGGGGCATCATCCTTTCATATATCCCTCCTCGTCATCCTTTCTCATCCTTCCATGATTGGGGCATCTTCCTCTTTTCTCTTCTTCGACACGATGTTGATTTCAACACCACATCAAAGAGGGGCAAAATGTAGACACCCTAAATTGTCCTTTTTCATTTCTATATTAATTTAATTAATATTGCCTATAACAATATAGTTAATTCTTATAGATCAACTATATTTTTTATATTTGACTATTTATTTAATTTTATTAAATAAATTCATCACCTTGTATTTAAATTTAGTTTAAATACTATCCCTAATATATTAAAATTTATTTTAATATATGTTTTCTCCATACTTATTTTAAATAAATTTTATTTATTTAATCCCTCCATTTTCTCTAAAATTCTTCTAAACCTCATTTAAATTAAATTAAATTTAATTTAAATCTTGCTTCTCCTTGCTTTTGGCTAAAATTAGTCTAATCACACTTAAAAGGTAAACAAACCCATTTTATCCTTAATCACTTGCACACACATGTGACTTTTTTAAATTATTATTCCCTCCCCTTGAAAAGTCAACTCCTCACTTTAACCACTTAATCCTAGCCACTCATTCCTTTTGCCTCTTAATCTCCTTCACTCCCACCAAAACCCTACCTAACCCTCAATCTCAGCCACTCATTTTCCACCACTTAATCTCAGCCCTCCAATTTTCATAGAAAATCCATAAAAGGAGGCCTCACTCCTCATTTGCAACTAATGAGAGTTAACTAGAGTAACTGGTTACAGAATTGAGCTAGTGATTGCATTTTAGAGCATTTTATTGAGAATGTCTTAGTCTTCATTTTATTTAGCTTCTTTGAGCATTAGATCATCTAGATATTACATGTTAGGTAATAGAAATCAATATTAGATTATTTCATCTTGCATCTTCATTCTATATTTGTTATTGCATTCTCAATCTTCATCATGTGAAGCTTGGGGCAAGTTCCTCATACTTGTCCTCAATCCTTTCACCATCATCTAGCTTGCATCATAGTGGGATTTTATTGCATTGTGTTGGGAGAGCACAGCCACAAAATCTCTAAGAGAAAATCAAACAAGTCTTGGGTGCACTTGTTTTAGCTCATAGGAGGTTGTAGTGAAAATGTAGTTGTGTTTCAAGTTCTTTACATGCTTTGATTTATTAGTATATCTTGTGTTTGCATGTTTTGACTTGCTGTGCAGCTACAGGGATTTTCATTGCATACAGATTGATCACAAAATACTTGAAATCTATTGATTAAGGCATTAAGTCATGCTGACACGTGTCCATGGCAGACCAAGGTAAAGACAGTAGTGAATAAAGAAAAGGAGATCGATGGCCATATTTTAAAGTTATTAAGGATTCAAATCTTAGCCGTTGATACAAGTACCCACGTCACCTATGACCATTAACATTTTAAATATTCAAATATTCAAAAGATCTGATTCTCAGAGTTCATGGGGGTGGCATGATTTCTCAGATTCTAGACAGATAGATGGGTCGAGCCGAGTTTTGAAGATCACATTTATGGCAAAGTGGGATATTTTCAAAGACATATCTGATCGTCTGAGATATTTCTAAATGCATTTATAAAAAATTTGATAGTCTTAGGGTTCTGAATTATTTACGCAAATCTATTGTAACCCTAATTCCTAAGAATTGGATTGACTCCTAAGCTTGCGAGCTAAAGGAGCATGTATATAAGTAGTTTTGAGAGATTTTAGAGCTAAGAGCTTTCCAGCTAGTGTAAGATTTTCTGTGACATTTTCCCTGCCCTCAGGTCTTCATCATCTAGTATCCTTCATTGAATTCTAGATTCTGTATAAGCTTCCTACGACATTTTCTCTACCCTCAAGCTTTTCCTTCTCTATACTTCTCTTACTGAAAGTAATATAGTGCTTTTATTAGAGAAATCTTAGAGTTCTTGAGCCTTCCTTTCTTTCAGCATCTTTGTGTACTATTGTGTCTAATTTGATTTAGGCAATCCTATGGATTTTTTTCATCCCTAGTTACTTTGTCTCATTCCTGTGCCTACTTGCTAGAGTGAATGTTTGCTTGCAGGTCACATTTTGTATCTACTTTCTTGGAAAAGTTATTATTTGTGAAATCTTCTCTTTCCTTGAATAGCCTCTTTACATTCCATACCTCTCTATGAAATACTTATGCAAGCCTATTTAGAAAGATTGTGTTCTATTAAATATGAGAATCTTCATGCTAGTTTACTCACTGTGTTATGTTTCATGTTACCTTCAGTGTATCACCTAGTAGGATAATTTGCTTATCAGTATTTTCCTTTCAATCATTCCTTCTATCCCTTTCCCCTCCAATTTTACTTTCCCATTTCCAAAGAGCATATTAGGTGATTATCCAAGAGGAACCAGCCTATAACTCAGAGGCTTCACTTCAGTTAGCAAGGGTCCCACAACCTAGAGGTGATTCCCATTTTGTACTAGATTATCAAGACTATGAGAGCTTGAATAAGGTGAAAAATCTAGTGCATAACAATTCTGGCATGCCCGGTGGTGTGTGTGATTTTATGCACCTGCTAAGGACACAACACTTCAATAGATCATTATATTAGTGAAAAACATAAAAAGAAAGGGTTTCACATAAATCACTAAAACCGATCTATTGCTTCCTATCTAGGAGGAGTTTGAAGAATGCAATAATCATGCCCTCATATTATGCACAAATCAGTGACATATACAACCTAGAATGAAATATTTGAATAAAAAACTAATCTAGATATTGAAGAAACATGCATTATAGCTCTAAAAATAATATTATAACAATGCATAATGATATAAATAAGAAGAAATATAAATCTATGATAATATCAACAACATAACAATGCTTTCAACTCTAAAAATTAAGGGCCATTTGTGCTCAAAATTCATCCTATTTATAGAGGAAATTGAGAGTGAGAGGACAGAGGAAGCCAATAATGGAGGTGTAAGAACATTAATGGTGGATATAAGAGGCATTAATGAGGGGAGCATTATTTAGGTATGGGTGAAGGGAATATGAATTAAATGATGCATTTCTGAGAGCATTTAAGAGGCATGATGAGGGTTTAAGGTCAAGTTTGAGAACTTTTACTTTTGGCAGTGGTTTGAATTCCTAATCACAAAATTAGGAATGTGACATGATTAGGAAGTGGGTTAGGATGAAATTAAGACTAGGATTAGGCTTAGCATGGGAGGAATAAGTTGGGATGGGTTTGAACCCAGGGTTAAGGTGGTTGAGGTAGGTTAGGTTAGGGGGAATATTAATGAAATGAATTATATTTAATATATTCATTAAAAAATAGGGAAATTAATTATTTAAAATTTTGATTGATTTTGATAATTAATTAGGACTATAGCCAATTAATTAGATTAATTTAGGCTAGGGGATAGGCTTTTGCAAGTGATGAGGTATAATAGGGATTTTATTTAATTCCTTTTAAATTAAGTACCTTAGCCATGTTTCAATTTGAATTGATTTGAATTGGATTGATTGGCTAAGGTGATTAATAATATTTAGTGATTAAATCACTTAGGAGATTAAATCTGATTTGAATGAATTATGCCAACCGATTGAAGAGTTGTCTTGACATAATTGGGGGTATGATCACACTTAGGAAAAATAGGGTCTATGGTCAGAGCAGACCAAATTAAGGTGGTTACATTTTCTCCTCTTTGAATTGATGTGCGAGCAGTGTATTGATTCAAAGAAATTTTTTTTTATGTTGACTCAGATAGTTTTGAGAATTTTGCACATGATCAAACAAAATGTCTGATGAGATTAGTCTCACACTTGATTGAACTAAACTAATAGAATTGAATTTGAACTTGATCAAACAAATGTCAATCAGCAAAGATCTTAAAGATAACAATTCTGAACTTGGTTGTCATCCAAAGATTGATAATACTGATTCTAAACTTTGTTGTCGTCCAAAAGTCAATATGAAGCTACCAGGAACTTAATAAGAATCTAAGAAAAAGTAGATATAAGATATCCATCTTGGGAGAATCAAAGCCTTCAATCCAATAGTTCTGACTTAGTCAAGGAACCGTCATGCCTTTTAGTTTTTTTTTTTTATAACGAAGTCATTTTAATGTTGTTTCGAGCAAGAATTTGATTGATGATAGTGTGATCATGCCCCCTCGGGAATGAAATCAAAGGAAAGAATAAAATCCTTCTGTTGAAATGACATATCACTTGCAAGGATCGGTTAGATCAAGAAAGAATGGATTGGAAGAAGTGAAGGAATGAAGGTGTGTTAAGAGAAAACACACTTTTACCAAGTTAATCACTTTTAAAATGTGAGTTCAATTTTGTTCCTGATTGAGCAAAGATTTTGAGAATCATTATAGATTAAGTAATTAACTTGGATTTCAGATGAAAAATAGAAAGAATTTTGAGCTCAAGTCCTAATGATGTTCTTTCTTCTTCCTTTTATTTAAAAATGAATCATGCAATCTCTAAAATGCATCTACATGCAGACTCTTAGGACTGTCACTGATTTGCAGATATTGTAACATTTTATCATTATTAGGCATTTTTTGGAATGAATACCACCTAATAGTATAGTTGTCACTAATACCAACTAGTATCATGAAAGTATGAATACTATGTGTTTTGGATGCAATGTCAGAAATAAACTTAGGCATCAAGGCATAGAATCCATGATGACAAGTTAGTTATCTCCCTTTTATTATATCAGATTCTGTGTAAGTGTAATGTAAGATATGTGACCCGTAATTACCTTGGAAATTCATATCTTTGGGTACATCATGTACCATACATCATATTAAGAATTTGATTTTTAGAAAATAGACAAGGAAATTGTTTCAACCTCACCATAGTTTACACATAACAATGATCGAGATATATGAGGCTATCCACTGATGTTGGCAGCTCTTACCATAAACATCCAAGTTAGGTGAAATGTATAGGATCAGTTGGAATGATCACCATACACAGAAAACAAAGAAAATATTATGCCCCTTTCTTGGCAACTCTTTGTCTTTGAATAAATGTCATGGAGTAACTCAGAAGACATAGCAATCACCAATTGAGAATCAATCAAAGAAAATTTATAATCACTTAGATGCCCCTAGTATGAAACATCATGGGAACATAAAAAAATTATAACCAAACTAAGATCAAATTGTGTGTTTAATTAGTATTTGAGACATACTATTGATTCATTTTCAAGCACAGTAGAGATTCATCAATCAGAATTTGGAATGTAAGCAATATGTTTTCCTGTCTGAGTGCATGCGAAAGTAATCGTGTTAGTAATTGCAATCCATGTAGTGTTTAGAAATATTTATTAATGAAAGTGTTGAAAAACACTAGTCTGTTTTAAGTTCCTAGATGTCAAGTGTTTGAGGAATACTAGTGTGATGTCTATTACCATTTTTGGAGAGGAGAACCATACTAGACAAGACGCTCAGACACGAATTGACCATGCTAGCAAAGATGCCCCCAGTGCAGAATGACTATTCCTAAGACGTAGATGCAAAAAAATCCCAAGAAAGGATAAGACGTGTGTAAGGAATCAGAGTCATCAAATAGCATGGGTGTGAGATATGAAGTTTAGGGTTTCTAGTATATTGATAGATAGAGCACAAAGTTCAAATGATGCTTGTTTGCCAGGTTTTCACCACTCGGCAAAGATTCTCCTTTTGGCTACCAAGATGCCTATTTGCCAGGTTTTCATCAAGGCACTTTTCTCTTTTTCTATTTTTTTTTTCTATTTTTGCTTTTTTTGAATGTTTTAGTAGTACCAAGGCACCAATTTTCTAGGTTCTCACCAAGGATACCTTTCTTTAGGACTTTTTCCATTGTTTTTGGATTTCTTCATGATCAATTTTCTAATTTTGTTGGTATTTTCTGAGATTTTTAGTGCATAGGATCTTCTAGATAGACATCAAGCATAGAACCACTTTAAATGTAGAGTATTAATGGGATCCATAAGGACATCTCCCTCAGGTGTAGCGAGATGATAGGCTTCAGTCCCAAAATTTTCAGTAGTGACATAAGTTCCCAACCAGTTAGGTTCAAACTTTGCTTTCTGTTCTCTGTTAGGTTGGTTCTTAGGATTCTCTTTTAGAACAAGATCTCCCACTTGAAATTGTCGTGGTTTGACCTTTTTATTGTACCCTTTTGACATACGTATTTGGTACACTTTCCGATGATCGAATGTTTATTGCCTGCGCTCATCAATTAATTCTAGTACATTCACCTTATTGATGCGGTATTGTTCATCAGTAACAAGACCTTGTAAAGATACTCATAAAGATGGGATTTCAACCTCAATAGGTAGTACTACTTCACCACCATAGACTAGGGAAAATGGTGTGGCTCCAGTTGGTATTGTGATGCTTGTTCTATAGGCCCAAAGTGTCAGATTTAATTGTAAATGTCAGTCTCTACCAGACTTACTCACAGTGTATGTAAGATCTTAAGAATATTATTGTTAGATGCCTTAGCCTATCCATTACCTTGAGGATAATAGATTCAGGAGCAATGTTGAGTAATGTGAAACTGTGTGCAAATGTCTTCGATATCTTGGTTTTTAAATTGGCCCCCAATGTCTGTTACAATTGAAGAGGGTATCCCATATCTACAAATCATGTAGTTAAAGATGAACATAGCCAACTGTTTTCTAGTGGCTTTGATCAGTGGCACAGCTTCAACCCACTTCATGAAATACTCAGTGGCTGTAATGATGAACTTGTGTCTACTTGAAGAATTAGGATATATTTGTCCAACCAAATCAAAGGCCCATTGCTGAAATGGTCAATGTGTTATGAAGGGGATGCATTCTCTGGTAGGAGCATGGATAAGATTTCCATGTGTTTGGCATTTATGACATATTTTGGAAAATTGAATAGAATCATTTTCCATTGTAGACCAGTAACAGCCTACTCTAAGCAGTTTCTTAGCTAATGAAAAGTCATTTGAGTGTGATCCACATACACCTTCGTGGACTTCTTTTAATGTGTGATCTGAATCTTCATGTTCTCAACATATAATAAGTGTACCATCGAGACCTAATCTATATAAGTTATTAGTAATGAGGACATAACACGATGATGTCCTAATTAAGGCTCTTTTTTCATTTTTGGATAGATCATTTGGAATAGTTTGGTCAGTTAGGTAAGCAATGATATTAACATACCGAGATTGGTCTTGGGCGTTCAGAGCACAAATTACTTGTTATTCAGGGGTATCAAAGGTTGGGTAGGATAATTCTTCCACCAAGAATTCATAGAGGAATTGATGTTCCTCTAATTGTAACATGGATTTTGGTGTAGCCATAGCATATGCATTCTTTTTCTCTGTCATGGGGACTTGCTGGAATGTGATGAAGACAAAGTAATTATTCAATTCATCAACCATTTGCTTGTAGGGCATCAACTTCTCATATTTCATCTAATAATCTTTGTTTACTTGATTGATAATGAGCTGGGAGTCACCATACACATGCAACTCTACAATCTTCTATTCCATAGCAAGTTTAAGACCATTTACCAATGCTTCATATTCAAAAATATTATTTGTGCATGGAAACATCAATTTGTAAGACTTGGATATTTGTTAACCTTGAGGAGTTATGAATAGAACCCCCACTCCAGAGCCTTGTTGCGTGAAAGAAACATCAAAATACATCTTCTATAGATACTCAGTTAGATGCATAATTATTTCATCAGGGAACTCAATTCTTAAAGGTTCATCATCTTGGAGTGGTGAATCAGCTAATTGATCTGCCAGGACTTGTCCTTTAATAGCCCTCCTATCCATGTACTTAATGTCAAATTCACTCAGAATGAGGACCCACTTTGCCAGACATCCTGTTAATGTTGTATTTCTTAGGAGGTACTTCAAAGGATCTATCTTTGTAATGAGCCTTATTGTATGTGATAGAATATAATGTCTCAATTTATGTGACATGGAAACAACTGCTAAGAAAGCTTTCTCAATAATATTGTAATTGATTTCATAGGATACTAGTGCTCTACTGATGTAGTAGATTGATCTCTCCTTTTTAGTCTCATCCTCTTGTGCTAGCAATACCCCTAGTGATGTAGTTGTAGCTGAAATATATAAGAGTAAAGGCTTTCCATGAATGGGTGCCATAAGAATAGGAAGAGTAGTCAGGTACTCTTTTAATTCTCTAAAGTTGGCTTCACAATGTTCATCACATTTGAAGGTGACACCTTTATATAGAAATTTGTTAAAGGGTTGCGCTCTGTCTGCAAGTAGTGACTTGAACCTCCTGATTGACTGGAGTCTCCCTTGTAATTTCCTCATTTGACTAATATTTCATGGAGAAGTCATTTCTAGTATATCTTTGACTTTTTTAGGGTTTACTTATATTCCTTTTGTGGAAATAATAAATCCTAGGAGCTTTCCTGATTGGACCCCAAAGGCACATTTCTTTGGATTGAGCCTGAGTTGAAATTGCTCCATACGATCCAATATCTTCCTCAAGTCATTGATATGAGTAATCCTTTCTTTTGATTTAGCTAAGGTATCATCCACGTAATCCTCCATGTTTTTATGCATCATATCATGGAATATAGTGGTCATAGCTCTTTGGTATGTAGGACCTACATTCTTTAACCCAAATGGCATAATGTTCCATCAAAATTTTCCCCATGCACATGTAAATGCGGTCTTCTCTTGATCTTTAGGAGCAATTTTAATCTGGTTATAGCCTAAGAAACCATCCATTAGTGAGTACATTTGGTAGCCTATTGTGAGATCTATGATCATATCAATATTAGGTAGTGGAAAATCATCTTTAGGACATGCCTTATTTAAGTCTGTGAAGTCTGTACAGATCCTGATAGATTTATCTAATTTAGATACTGGGACCACATTTAGAAATCCATCCTATGTAAGTGATGACTCTGATGAATCCAGCTTTAAATAATTTTTCTAGCTCCACTTTCACCAGTAATGCAACATGAGGATGCATCTTTCTTAGTTTCTTTTTCACGGGTTTAATTCCAGGAGCTATAGATAAATGGTACATTATCAATTCAGGATCCAGCCCATGCATATCTGTGTAAGACCATGCAAAGTTGATTTTTTTCTCTTTCAGGAACTCAGTGAATTGTGTCTTTTCCTCATCTGACAAAGATTGTGCTAGGTGAACAATTTGAGGAACTTTAGTTGTGACCAATTTAACTGGTTTTGTTGGTTCTATTAGAACTAAAGATCTTTCTTGAAAGTGCTCTAGGAGGATATCAAGAATCTCATCTTTTGTCACCTCTGAGAGGTTTTCACCATTAGATACATCTTTTTTTTTTCACTATTTTAGATTTTGACACTCCCACTACGTGGTTTTCACCGTCATTTCTTTTCTTCTTTTTATTTTTAAATTTGTAACTGAGAAACTTGATATCTACCTGTGACATGTTCACGCTCCTTGCATTGGTGGAAGAGAGGTAAGGTTCACAAGCATTTAGATAGCAAGCCAATGTGTAGTCATTAGGGAAGTTTAGGATAGGAGTAGGATCTGTATTAGTCCAATCAATTAGGTCCAGGTTTATTAAAGACAAGGAGTCAGATCTTGGGAAGGACAGCATCACATCAACGTCAAGACTATTAACTGACAAGACATGTTCTGTTAAGTCTATCTCTTCTATGCTTAGATAAAAAAGAGTCAGATCATCATTATCAAAGTCATCGTTAGTTATATGTGGACCAAACTCTAGTGACTCATTAGTGGAAATTTTCTCTTCATCTCTATGTAGAAGGAGGCTCCTAGCTTGTAGCCTCTGAATTTCTTCTAGGTCTAGGAAAATACCAGTTTCTTCATCAATGAGTCAGGGAAGGGATACCTCCTCTTCTTCATTAATATCAACATTGTTAGGAGTAGTGTTAGAATTCTCTTTGTATTTTGATGGAGCTACAAACATGTGAATTACATCTATTTCAATGTCCTCCATGGCAACAAATAGATCATCCCACTCATAATCATGGGATTCTATTATTTCATCATCAGACATGTTCAAGAATTCAGTAATAGTTACCTGATGTACTCTGTTAGCCACTTGTAAATCAAAGTGTGGTAAATCTAGTACATGTGAAAATGTGACTAACTACCCCTATTTAGGATGTGAATCATGTTGTTAGGGTGTGTCTTCAGTATTTGTTGCTATCAATGGCACCTCTAGATTATCTTCTATTGTTTATTCTACCTCTTGAATAATAGTTGGTGTTAACAAAGGGATATGAGTGTCTTGTGGTACCTCAAAGCTTGGCACATATCTTTATCCTTGATATTCAGGGTTCCCTATACCAATATGTAATAATCTCTCATAGGACCATTATTCTAGTTCTATTTCTTCTTCTTTATCACTATCATCGTCAGAGATCGAACTATCCCTTGTAGAAGGGTCTTCAGATTTATTATTGAAACCTAACCCTGTTTTATCTTTGGTATCCCTAAATTCCATGTGTATAGGTTCAATAAGTTATTTTCCTTTGTCTCCTAAAGGTAATTTTCCTTTATACCCCATTTTTTTGAGAAGATCGTATCCTTTACCATACTTTTCTGGGGATATTTCCACATGTTTTACCTCACTTTCCTTTGGTTCCCCCTGGTAAAGCCAGGCCAAGACTACTTGTTCTTCACTGTCATCCCCTTGAGAGGTAGATTATTTAACCATACTAGTTGCTTTGTGAATTTCTAGCTTTTTAGATAGGGTGTGAAAGATGGGGAAGGTTTCCCATAGGATCTTGGTGACATTGGAAGCTCTATCAATGATGGGGTTATGTCCAGCCTGTATTCTCCCATACTAGTTTCTTCAAGTTTCAAGGTCTTTCCAAATTCTTTCATAACCATGTCTTTGGTATTCTCAGGTATAATTTCTTTTGGAACCTCCTTGTTATGTGGGACCATACTACCTACTTTAACATTGTTGCAAGTATAACTGGCACCTATAGGAATTGTTACCTCCACCCCATTATGTGGGAATTTGACACACTGGTGGTAAGTAGATGGTATTTCTTACATTTCATGGATCCAAGGTCTTCCTAACAGTATGTTGTAAGCCAAGGGTAGATCCAGAACCTGACATATGACATTTCTTTCAACCGCTCTGATTCTGATGGGTAGAACAATAAGACCTTTGGAGGATCTTTCTTCTTCATCATAAGCTTTGATAGTGATTTTTCTTCTTGAATCAATGATTTGTTCTTGTAAGAGTAATTTTTAGTTTGCTTATTAATTAAATCATGTTGATTTAATTAATTAAGTTATTACTCTTTAGTGCTTAAGCTTTCTCTTAGGTGCATTAATAATTAATTCTTTTATTAATTATTAATGTGCAACCTAGCTTTTTTTGGCTTTAGGGTTTTGTTCACCTTTATAGGTTGAACCTTGTAATTCTTTTTTCATTAATTCAGATTATAATTTTGCTCTCACTTTTTGAGTAACTTCTGAGTTCTGCTTTTTCCTCCTTCTGCTTCTCTCTTGTAATAGGTTATTTGCATGCAGGTTTTCTTGGCATTCTGTGGATTTGTATTTCTAAAATCCTACATGGTATCAGAGCCACACTGCTGCTGCCTGGTCTAGGGTTTGTGAAGCAGTGATTTGAGGGCAAAAACCACAGCTTTTTTGGGGTTTCTTCTTCATTCTGGAAGAGACACTTTTTTTGGTGCACTTTGAGCTAAAACGGACACCACCATCGCGCTCAGAAGGCCCGGGAGAGTTAATTTTCATATAATTTTTGTCATTTTTTGCCACAGTAGCCTCTGGGAAAAAATTTCTCTCTCCCTGGCCATATGGCTCAAATTTCGAGGTGAAAAATGTTCAAAAAAATTCAAAAATAAAAAAATTAGAAAAAAAAGAAATTTTGTTTTTTTTACAAAGTTTTTTTCAAAAAAATCAAAAAATATATCTTTTTCTAAAAGTTTCTAAAAAGCTTTTGTAAAGTTTTTTTAAAAAAAAACTTTGAAAGAAAAGGTGCGTACCTTTTGGAAAGGTACAATGTGCAGAATATGCAGGCATGATGTCATCATTTGCAGGTCGACATTCAGGCTTAAAATTGACGTCCACGAAA
>MU228306.1:374779-388107 GCA_018584345.1 Thuja plicata
GCTTTTCTAGATCTTGTTATCAGGCGACCTCGCGACCTCATTAAGTTTCTTTGTCATGAGCGCTCTTTCTTAACCATGGTCTGATCTCCACACTTGGCGACAATGGTGAAACTGAAGTCATATGGAGTTAATCTTAACTCATCATTGTTCATCAGACTTCACGACTAACCGTTACCATTTAATAATTTCATAGTTATCACTAAGTTGCTGGATGCTTACTTATTTTTTCAAGACTACACGACAACCTTTAGTCGCTGTGTCGGGTGATAAGTTCAACTTAACCTTATCATATAGCACATGCCTTTATTCTATTCAGAGTGACTTCACGACATGCCTTAATCACTAAGTGAGAAGGACTTTTTCCCTGGGGCACTTTTATCACCAGACTACGCGACCACCATCAGATCTCTTCATTCCTTCATCGCACGGTTGTCGCTTAATCACTTCAAATTACTTCATGTCCTTAAATCATCAGGAGACTTCGCGACTGAGGGTGAAAACACTTTTGTCTCCTTATCTCTTGATCTCTTTCCTCCTTCTGGCGACCTTACGAAAACCAATCACCATATGACAGATGTCATCTATTCTTTCATCCACTTTATGCATTCTGGAAAGTTGAGTAATCATTCTGCTTTGGCGACATCCCGATTGAGGGAAATCACTTAACATGAAACTGTTAGTCGCTGAATCGGGACAGTTACCCCTTAACTGCCAGTTTATCATGAGACCACGTGACTGAAGGAAAGCTTAGCTATTTGAATGTCCTGATCTAGCGATCACGCAACATGAAGTGAATCGCGAAGTCAGAGAATGTTTCATTGACTCTTTGACCTGTCTCGTGATCACCCGACTGAAGTGGGTCTCGTTCCTTTTAAAGCTTTATGTTATGAAGTTCAAGCGACAACCTGACTAAAGAAAGATCGCTAAGTCTCGAGACATTGATGTAATATTCCGTTTTATTAAGAGACTACGCGACATAAAGGAAAAGCTTGATCGGAAGAAGATTTGGTATATTCGTTCTGGGTAACGCAATCAAGCGACTTGACTTAAAGTACATGTCTTGAGTGACTAAAAAATGTAATGATGAAACATAAGACATGGCTAAGGGTTTAAACATGCATCGTTTAATACTTGGCTTTAGGGTTTTTTCAGGGTTTTGACAATTTGGCAAGGTTAAAACATGGAAAGCCTGAAAATTTTACAGAGGGCAAGACAAGGAATAAGACAAAGCAGCAAAAACAGGAAATACAACCAACAGTCTCGTCAGCCTGGAATCTATCTTCAACAAAGATGACCAAGCTTAGAAGAGTAAGGTTGGTCTAACAGTTCAACAAGAACATTGTACTAATTTAGAGATGGAGCCAAGAAAGAGTTTTAAGTTGGGAAAAGTGAATACTGATTTAGAAAAGCAGGCTTATGCCCAATTATTTCAAGAATTTAGTGATATGTTTGCCTGGCAGTATGAAGACCTCAAGGGTTTCAACCCAGCGCTTGCTCAACACACCATTGAATTGGAACCAAATGCCAATCTAGTTAGATAGAAGCAAAGGCCTATCAATCCTAAGCTGGAACCACTCATGCACAAAGAAGTACTCAAATTAATTGAAAGTGGAATCATTTACACCATAAAACATACAAGTTGGGTTTCAAACCTTGTTCCTATCATAAAGAAGAATGAAGAGTTGAGACTATGTGTTGACTTTAGGGACCTTAATAGGGAATCCCTAAAATATTTCCATCCATTTCCATCTATGGAGAAAATTTTACAATATGTCTCTGGATCAGAACGTTTCTCATTGTTGGATGGCTATTCAGGGTACAATCAAATTCTGGTTCATGAAGAAGATCAATATAAGACTGCATTTACAACCAAATGGGGAACCATGGCTTATCAGATAATTCCTTTTGGTTTGTCTAATGTAGGTGCTACTTTTCAAAAGGCAATGGATATGGCCTTTAAAAGTATCATGTACAAGTTTGTAATGGTCTATTTAGATGATATAACTGTTTATTCTAAACATGCAGCAGACCACATCAAACATCTGAGGAAAATATTTGAAAGGTGTAGGGAGTTTGGGATCTCTCTTAATCCCAAGAAATGTGTGTTTGCATTCCATTAAGGAAAAATATTGGGATATATCATGTCCAAACAAGGAAACAGAGTTAACCCTGAGAGGATTGCAGCTATTCTTGAATTACCCCTACCAGCCGATAAGAAAAGCCTTCAATATTTCACAGGAAGGATTAACTTTTTCATGCATTTCTTGCCTAATATTTCAGATTTACTAAAGCCTTTGATAGCTATGTTAAAGAATAATTTAGTCTTCAGCCGGAGCAAAGAGGGGAAAGCTAATTTCCACGCAATTAAAGAGGCTTTGAGAAAAGCTCTTGCTTTGTTGAACCCTAATTTCATTAAGGGTTTTATCCTTTATGCTTATGGGGGTTCTGATGCCATATTTGCAATGTTGACTCAAAAGAACTCTGAAGGATTGGAGCAACCTATTGCTTTCTTTAGCAAAGGTTTAGAAGAATATGAGCAAAGATATTATTTTGTGGAAAAATATGTACAAGTTGTGGTGAAAAGCCTAAATAAGTTCAGATATCTATTAACTCATAGCAAGGTACAATTAAGAGTCACTCACCCAAGTGTCAAGGATTTCCTTCTTTCCAAGGACCTGAATGAGAAAAGGGTTGGTTGGATCACCAAGGTCATGGAATATGACATTGATATCCAGGTCACCAAACTAGTCAGAGGAAGAGGTCTTTGTGAACATTTGATAGAGGATGAGAATTCAAGGAATACAGAGAAAATGAATGCATCTTTAGTTTTTCATTCAACAGACAAACATGCCAAGGCATCAAGATGGTTTCCTAAAATAGTTCATTTCTTGAAGACAGGAAATTTTAGATTCAACCAAGAGAAGGCATTATAGATTGCAGTCTATCCCCTTCATGTTGATAGATCATATTCTCTTCAAGAAGGATCATAATGGTGTCCTTTTAAGATGCATAGATTCAAATCAAGTTTAAAATGTCCTAAAGGAATTTCATGATGGACCTTCTGGAGGTCATTTTTCTCCCAGGACCACTGCGTTTAAGATCATGAGGGCTGGATATTATTGGCCATATATCTTTAAGGATAGTCATGATCATGTGAGTAAATGCAGGAAGTGTGGCATGTTTGTAGGAAAAGAAAAACTTGCAGCTCTCCCCTCAGACCAATTAGAATAGAGAAACCTTTCATGAAATGGGGCATTGATTTTATAGGCCTAATAAATCCTCCATCTAGAGAAGGACATAAATGGATCATAACTGCAATAGATTATTTTACTAGATGGACAGAGGCTATTGCACTAAAAGAGGCCAATGAGAGTGTTGTCCTGAGCTTTTATGATGACATCATTCACAGATTTGGTACCCCAAATTCAATCATATCAGATAATGCACTTGCATTTACAGGTCTAAAAGTGACAGAATGGGCAGTCAAGAATGGTATTTATCTCAATACTAGTTCCAACTATTACCCTCGAGGTAATGGTCTACCGGAGTCTACAAATAAAAACTTGATTAGGATTATCAAGAAGACTTTGCAAGAAAACCAAAGAGACTGGCGCTCCAAGCTCAAGTCTACCATGTGGCTAGATAGAATAACACCAAAGAAAATCATTGGGAATTCTCCTTATATGATGTTTTATGGCAAGGAGGCCAAATTGTCCATCTCATCAGAATTTCCAGCATTGGACCTTGTCACCCAGCTTATTGTCTTTGAAGAAGGAGATCCCTTGCAGGTAAGGTATTCTCAACTCATGGAGCTAGAATAAATTAGATATAAATCTATGCAAACCATGGAGTTCTAGAAAATGTAGATTAAAAGGAACTTTGACTAGAGGGTCAGAGCTAGAAGCTTCAATGTTGGGGATATAGTCCTCAAGTGGGATGAAAACAAATCAATGCCTGGTAGACATTCAAAGTTTGATTCCTTCTGGGGTGGACCATTTGTAATCACAGAGTGCAAGGATCATAATGCATTTCAATTATCAACTCTTGAAGGAGATGCCTTGCCAATATCAGTTAATGGTTTTCAACTCTATAAGTAAGTTTCCCTATTTTCTTTTTCTTGCATTCCAGGTTGAGTCTTTACTACTTTCATTCTTTCCTCCAAGTTCTTGTGCACAATAGTTGTCCCTCTCCCTACTTTCAATCCATTTCCTTTCCCAAAAAAGTCATGTGTGCTCAAAGTGATGACTCCATGCCCAATTAATGTCAAAGGCCACTATTTTTCAATGTCTAGCAGGCTGACATCTAGCAGAAATTGCAAAGAATGTTACCCAAAATTTCCCATTACATGACATTCTGGCTACAAATGGAGAAAATGTGGCTCCCACAAGGGTAGAGCCCAACTTGTATGAATTCTACATGATTCCTTGTCTTAATCTTTCTCTCTACAATTTTTCTAGGTCTGGTTTTGCCCCTTGTTCATGTTCTAAAACCCTATGAAATTCCTTAAAACCCTAAGTCTTTAGTGGTAGTTCTAATTCTTCATTACCTTTTTGCCACTTAAAATTCCTATTCATCATGTGTTTTAAGTTATCCATCAAGTGGGGCCAAGTTATTTTCATAAGCAGGTTTCTTTTCTTAAGTTTATTGTCCTAAGTCCTGACTTAATTTATTTTCCCCAGGCGGCAATAAGTTCCTTTTCATCGGATGGTCAGCGTTATGGCTTAAAGATAAAGTGATCGAGATCTATCCTTTAATTCATTAAGTCATTGTGACGCGTGGAAGGTTGTCAGAACCAGGGCCCGTCAAGTCAGAGACTAAAGGTAATCTATACGCAGTTCAGAATCAATATGATGGTTGGCTTAAAGGCTTGAAGACAAAGTGATCAAAATCTAACAATTAAGCCACTAAGCCATGGAAACACGTGGACAGTGGGGTCACCTTTATGTAATATCTTTGGTTGATTAATCTATGAGAATTTCTAGTTTTTTTCCAACAGTCGACTTAATGCCTTAATGCCAAGTTGATTAAAATCTAATGATCAAGGCATTACACCTTATTGATGCATGGAAGGTTGTCAGAGCTTGGACCCATCTGTGGTAAGGTAATCTCCTATCAAGTTTAGTTTAATCTAATGGTGGGATTAAAGACTTAAAGAGAAGATGCACACGATCTATCACACAAGCCATTAAGCCATGGTGACACGTGTTCATGGTGGAGCCGAGCTAGTCAAACAGAGGAAAGTAAAGGGGTATGTACACCAAGATAGGGGACCAAAAAGGTGCCAAATACCTTTTTGGCCCCCATCTGCACATATGGTGCATGCCCTATAGCCCGTGCTGCCCTATGGTTTGGGAAATTTAAACCATAGGGCGTGCGCCCTAATTTGTTCCATAAAGTGTTTGGGCAGCCACTTTGTGGCTTATTTTTCTTCTCCAATGTCATGGCTTTCTATTTTTCTCTTCATAACAGTGTGTATGTGATTCATTATGAGGTTTACTCCATGAAAGTGAAGCAAAAAATGGCTCCACGACGTCAACAAGGTTGAACTGGAAGAAGAGGTAAGCGATTCTACAACCATGAATGCTATTTTTTTTTAAATTTAGGTTTAATTTTTAGTTTTTGTTCAAATTTGATTGTGAAAGTCTCTTGTCTTAAATTTTATGTTTAATTAGAGTTTTAAATAGATTTTATTTTATTTGCCAGGAAGGAATGATATCCCCATAGAAAATCCTCAAACCAAACCCTCCATATTCTCCTCATGAACAAATGGATGCTGAAAATAACCAATAAAATGAACCCCAACCGCCCTCACCAATTGAGAAACCTCCTCTTGGAACACATGAAAACTTGATAAACCAAATAGAAAAGGGGAAAACAGAAATAGAATCTTTAATTAGGAGGTTAAAAGATTCTATTGGTACAAATCTTAGAAGGGAAACATTTTCAAAATCATTAGAATTGTTCTTGACCCACGTAGGTTCAGTTAGTGGGCAACTAAATTTATGGCACGAAAAAAGAGAAGAACAAACACAATATTATGCAAATAAATTATCATATGAGGACATAAAAAAAAAAAATCACAAAATTTGACATTTGCAAACTCTTCAAAAAACCAGGGGAAATTGAAACTCTTAAACCCACAACAAGGAGGATCCCAGTTCATTGGTGCTTGAATGAAGATATAAAAACAAATTTTTGGGATAGATGGTGGATGGTCTTTGATTCCCCTCCCTGTAACAATCATGAGGTTCCTATCTATTTCCTAAGGAAACTCTATTGTGAGTTTGTCCTGAAGGAAGTGCCAAATTATTTTGACTTTCTAAAGTCTCATGGTAGAGGTGGGGGGTCATCATTTGATAGACCTATGGCACGTCGTGACCCTAATGCACCTATGTTTCCCAGTGGAAACCCACTAGTGGATCATGTTATTATTCCTTCCAATGTGAAGGAACACATGGAGGTGGACACACTAGGCACGATTAGTGCTCTGACACATACTCTCATTAAGTGCGCCACTCCTCTAGTCGAGGGTGACCATGGTCAGTCTGCGAGGGGTCATTTTTGTCATTCTTGTGGATCCCTATGCAAATTTGGTACTACCTAGAGAGAGGAAGAAGATGATGGACTAATGCCTGATGATTTTTTCAATACAACATTTGTCATTGATACACAAGTAAATATTTTCAAGTTCATTAAATTTATTTGATCATATTTCATTTTTAAATGAATAAATTTAATTAAATTAGTATCTACTATTTATGATGAAAATTTGGGGAGCAAGTGTCGGTGGCAATGGGAATGATCACCCAGACTCTTTATACACTACCACGTCAACTCCATAAGTATGTACCAAATAAAACATTTTTTAAAGTATACATTTGATTATTCTATAATTATATGGATGTTTGACTCATAACGTATTGTGCATGTACATTAGTTCACTGCTGGACCATTGACATTTACTATAGACAGCAAAGGGCCTCGTTCATATTTTTTTGAGGTATGTTTATTTGCATGTTAATTCGATTTACATGATTATATTTAATTAATAAATGAATGAATAACTAAATTAGTAGAAAAATTATGATCAAAACCTAGAGCCGAAGTTGTCATGACAATGATCACATTCCTTCACATGCCTTTGTGATGAAATCATTTAGTCCACAAGTATATATGTAATAATGCATTATAATTAACAAGTCAGTGGTTTGTTCTTATATTAATGGTTGTCTTATAAATTACCATACATGTGTACTAGTTTGATCCTGGAGCTACAACATCGACACCGTACACTGAAGGATGCATTGGCACCTTCACAGAGGTATCATTTATTAATTAGTGGGGTTGTAAAATATTATAGGTATTCTTGATAACTACATAATACTCTTGTTGTTTTATTTTCAGTTAATGATAGTGGAGACTCCTCCTTTTATTTGTGATAGTTTGAATCGTGGCGTAGCTACATCTGTAGCTAGTTCTGATGCATTGACCGAGGTATGAAAGAGATAACTTAATTAGAATTGTTATTTTAATAGTTTATATTGAATTTTTAATGATATTAATATATGTATTTTAAATATTATTTTGATCATTGTTGTAGGGACTCATTACTCCAGATTGTTAGTGTGCCCCTTTGGTAGATATACATAGTGACTACTTGTTAGCGGTAAGCATATACTCTATTTTATGTCATCCTATAATTAAATTTCTATGTATATTAGCTATTGATGTTTATACTTGTTATTTTATCATCTCGAGCTACAGAAGAGTCTAGACAGGAGGACTAGTGAGCACACTCGCAAGAGTACTACATCTCCATCAATGCGAAAATCGAAGATAGCCCGAGATTTTTTTTCTTCCCCTTTTAGGAAATGACTAGATTAGGGAGAATAATTGTACGCCAATATGGCATTACTGGACATATTTTTGTATATTGTATAAGTGACATGTTCTATATCCATTTGGCTTTCACGATGCCAATTTAACTTTATTGGACATATTTGATCTATGACATTATTGGACATATATATTTTTCTTCATGCTCTATGAATATATCATGTGCACTGATGTAACTAATTTATGCTTATATGGATGTCTTATGCTTTGTAAATTGCTTATCTTATATTTATGTTTGCACTTGTATCTATGTATATTGTTATTGAATAATTCATAATTAATGAGAATATGCATGTTACATTTCATAAACCTAGACTCGTAATTTTTATTCCAACACCTTAATGAAATGATAATAGCTCATATAAGATAAAAAAGAAATATCAATCCTACCCAATTTTAGTCTTATTGGAGCATTTTGACCACCTGGACCTATTTAGGGCACTACAAGAATGTTAAGAGATGCACCAGTACATTGTGGTCCTAAATGTTTGAATGAGTTGTGAAGCATAAAAAGGTTATTCCTATAATTTACACATCAAATTGAATTTTTTAGCAAAGATGGTTTGATATCAAGATGAGTGGTTTTCAAAATATGTAATGTTTTAGCATTCAACTGCACAACATTGCACGTTTTTGCATCAACCGAGATTGGGTGGGAAAATAAAAATGGAAGAGAATCTCCAAAATCAAAGATAGGTTATTGTAGGCCTTCATGACATGGTCCTGTAGCACTTGACAGCTCTTTAAGACCCCTCAAGAGCTCCGAGAAACAGACTACTGAATATCAGTAATCTTGTTGCCTGGTGCACCTTGAGGGACACTTGGCTCCATAGCAGTCAGCAACATTCGAGCCTCTTTGCCTCTATGGAAGGTTCATTCCTAGCATTCACCCAGCATTCCAGATCTATTGGCAAAGATGGTTTGAAGCCATATGGGCGGTTTTCAAGATATGTAATGTGTTAGCATTCAACTACGCAACATTGCAAGTTTTGGCATCAACCGAGATTTGGTGGGAAAATGAAAATGGAAGTGAATCTCCAAAATCTGAGAGAGGTTATTTTAGACCTCTATGACACAATCTTGTATCACTTGACAACTTATTGATACCCCTTGAGAGCTCTGAGAAATGAACTACTGAATATTGGCAATTTTGTTGCCTGGTGCACCTTGAGGGACACTTGGCTCCATAGCGGTCGGCAACATTCGAGCTTCTTCACCTCCATAGTAGGTTCATTCCTAGCATTCACCCAGCATTCTGGAGCTATTGGCAGAGATGGTTTGAAGCCATGATGAGTGGTTTTCAATATATGCAATGTGTCAGCATTCAACTACACAACATTGCAAGTTTTGGCATCAACCGAGATTGGGTGTGCAAATGAAAATGGAAGAGAATATAAAAAAATTGAGATAGGTTATTGTAGGCCTCCATGACATGGTCTAGTATCACTTAATGGCTTTTCAATACCCCTTGGGAGCTTTGAGAAATAGACTACTGAATATCGGCAATTTTGTTGCCTAGTGCACCTTGAGGGACACTTGGCTCCATAGCGGTCGGCAATGTTCAAGCCTCTTTGCCTCTGTGAAAGGGTCATTCCTAGAATTCAACTAGAATTATAGAGCTATTGGCAAAGATAGTTTGAATCCAGGATGAGCGGTTTTCAAGATATGCAATGTGTCAACATTCAACTACGCAACATTGCAAGTTTTGGCATCAACCGAGATTGGGTGGGAAAATGAAAATGGAAGCGAATATCCAAAATTTGAGATAGGTTATTGTAGAAATCCATGACATATTTCTATAGCACTTGACAGATCATCAATACCCCTTGGGAGCTCTGAGAAATGGACTACTAAATATTGGCAATTTTGTTGCCTCATGCACCTTGAGGGACACGTGGCTCCATAGCGATCGGCAACATTCGAGCCTCTTTGCCTCCATGGAAAGGTTGTTCCTAGAATTCACTGGCATTCCAAAGCTATTGGAAGAGATTTTTTTAAGCCACAAAAAGTGGTTTTCAAGATATGCAATGTGTCAGCATTCAACTGCGCAACATTGCAAGTTTTGGCATCAACCGAGATTGGGTGAGAAAATGAAAATGGAAGCGAATCTCCAAAATTTGAGATAGGTTATTGTAGGCCTCCATGACATGGTCCTCTAACACTTGATGGATTTTTGATACCCCTCAAGAGCTCAAGGAAATGGACTACTAAATATCAATTATTTTGTTGCCTGGTACACCTTGAGGGACACTTGGCTCCATAGCAGTCGGCAACGTTTGAGCCTCTTCACCTCCGTGGAAAACTGATAGAATATACTTCTTTATGATTTTCAACACCATGAAAAGTGAATATTTGTCAAGCATACTATAAAAAATAGACAGAAACAGTAAAAAGTAGGCCTCTTTCACAAGTTTCTTAACTTTATTACCATTTTTTGTGTTCTTACATAGGGCGCACGCCCTATGTTAGACACACACACACACACACACACAGAGGTTAATGGGTTAGAAGCCTCCTACGACCCCTTATAACACCTTATAACTCATTAGGAAGCCTAAGAGTACATCTTAGGGTTCGTAAGGTGTCTTAAGGGGTCCGAAGACCCATTAACGGTTCCTACAACCCTTTATGAGACATTAAGACCCATTAGGAAGCCTAAAAGTATATCTTAGGGGTCATAAGGTGTCTGAAGGATTCTTAAGACCTATTAATGGCTTCTATGACCCCTTATGACATGTTATGACCCATTAGAAATCCTAAGAGTGCATCTTAGAGGTTGTAAGGTGTCTTAAGGGGTCCTAAGATCAATTAATTGTCCTAAAACCCCTTATGACACCTTAAGACCCATTAGGAAGCCTAAGAATACATCTTAGGGGTCCTAAGGTGTCTTAAGGGGTCTTAGTACCCATCAATGGGTCTTATGACCCCTTATGACACCTAACAACCCATTAGAAATCCTAAAAGTACATCCTAGGGGTTATAAGGTGGCTTAAGGGGTCTTAGGACCCATTAATGGGTCCTACAACCCCTTACGACATATTACGACCCATTAGGAAGCCTAAGAGTGCATCCTAGGGGTCCTAAGATGTCTTAAGGGGTCCTAAGATCAATTAATGGTTCCTACAACCCCTTATGACACCTTAAGACCCATTAGGAAGCCTAAGAGTACATCTTAGGGGTCTTAAGGTGTCTTAAGGGGTCTTAGGACCCATTAATGGGTCCTAAGACCCCTTATCAAACCTTACAACTCATTAGGAAGCCTAAGAGTACATCTTAGGGGTCATAAGGTGTCTTAAGGGGTCTTAGGACCTATTAATGGGTCCTACAACCCCTTATGACATGTTACAACACATTAGGAAGCCTAAGAGTACATCTTAGGGGTCGTAAGGTGTCTTAAGGGGTCCTAAGAGCCATTAATGGTTCCTAAAACCCCTTATGACACCTTAAGACCCATTAGGAAGCCTAAAAGTACATCTTAGGGGTCATAAGGTGTCTTAAGGGGTCTTAGGACCTATTAATGGGTTCTACAACCCCTTATGACATGTTACGACCCATTATGAAGCCTAACAACACATCTTAGGGGTCGTAAGGTGTCTTAAGGGGTCCTAAGACCCATTAATGGTTCCTACAACCCCTTATAACACCTTAAGACCCATTAGGAAGCCTAAGAGTACATCTTAAGGGTCCTAAGGTGTCTTAAGGGGTCTTAGGACCCATTAATGGGTCCTACAACCCCTTATGACACCTTACAACCCATTAGAAATCCTAAGAGTACATCATAGGGGTTGTAAGGTGGCTTAAGGGGTCTTAGGACCCATTAATGGGTCCTACGACTCCTTATGACATGTTATGACCCATTAGGAAGCCTAAGAGTGTATCTTAGGGGTTGTAAGGTGTCTTAATGGTTCCTAGGACCCATTAATGGGTCTTAAAACCCCTTAATACACCCTATGAGTCCTAAGATGTACTCTTAAGCTTCCTAATGGGTCGTAAGGTGTCATAAGGGGTCATAGGACCCATTAATAAGTTCTAAGACCCCTTAAGACACCTTACGACCCCTAAGATGTATTCTTAGGCTTCCTAATGGGTTGTAAGACCCCTTATCACACTTTACAATTCATTAGGAAGCCTAAGATTACATCTTATGGGTTGTAAGGTTTCTTAAGGGGTCCTAATACCTATTAATGGGTCCTACAGACACTGTTAACACCTTGCGACCCATCAGGAAGCCTAAGAGTACATCTTAGGGGTCATAAGGTGTCTTAAGGGGACTTAGGACCTATTAATGGGTCCTACAACCCCTTATGACATGTTACGACCCATTAGGAAGCCTAAGAGTACATGTTAGGGGTCGTAGGACCCATTAATGACTCCTATGACTCCTTATGAACCCTTACAAACCCTTAGGAAGCCTAAGAGTACATCTTAGGGTTCGTAAGGTGTCTTAAGGGGTCGTAGGACCCATTAATAAGTCATATGACCCCTTATGACACCTTACGACCCATTAGGAATCCTAAAATTACATCTTAGGGGTTGTAAGGTGGGGTAGGGCAAGGGAAAGAAAGAGAGAGTAAGAGAGTGAGAAGAATAGGAGGAGAGAGGAAGAGAATATGAGAGAGAGTGAGAGAGAGAGATATAGGTGAGAATGAGGAGAGAGAGATTAGATGGTGTGTGTGTGTGTGTGTGTGTGTGTGTGTGTGTGAGAGAGAGAGATTAGTCATGCTAACCAAGGTTTCCTTTTGCAATAAGGTCTAGCGATGAGATTTGCACATGTGACATCCACTGGATTAATATATAATGTCAAACACTAGAGGTGAAACAAGTATTCAAATATTGTTACAGATAATGCCAAATACTAGAAGTGAAACAAGATAATGTTAAATACTAGAAGGGAAACAAGTATTCAAACACTATTGCATCTCTCTCTCTCTCTATCTCTCTCTATCTCTCTCTCTCTCTTAGAATTCTACAAATAGTCTTCCCAAATTCCTTGGTTTTTTGCCATTGTTTGCCATGACTTCATGTTGCAATCTTGCTTAGCTCTCCAGCTCTGAGTTAGAGAATATAAAAAGATAAAATTGGAAAAACATGTCATGACACCCAGGGTAGTAAGAAAGGTCACTTCATAGAGAATCTAAATGTAATAATCATATCGTGCATACCAAAAATATTTTGTCAAGTTAGGCTTGAATGTATTGTACACCCCTGACATAATTCAGAATCCTTGGGAGTTCATAGAAAATAGAAGATTGATTTCCATTTAGTCGATGCCTAGTGCATCTATTGCTTCCTGACAGATTATTATAAGGGCTTCCACCTATTATGAGATCAAAACCTCCAATTGAGTTAATCATTTCATCAAGTCTTTCTACTGTTAGATCCTTCACATCCCCCACCTCAATTAGTTTACCCTTTTGATATGATTTTTCCCA
>MU228306.1:388788-411534 GCA_018584345.1 Thuja plicata
CTATTCAAATTGATGTCTCTCTCTCTCTCTCTCTCTCTCTCTCTCTCTCTCTCTCTCTCCTTTTGTGATTTTGTGTCTAATATAGGGCATACACCCTATAGTAAGTATAGGGCGTATGCCCTTTTAACGACATTGATATTTACTGAGCCTAAGGCTTGGATTTGCCTTGGAGTTCCAACCCAAAGGCCTGTAGGATTCAAGAAGGCATGAGATGTGTTTTCCAGCAAACATAGAAAAAATTAACATT
Organism: Thuja plicata; assembly: GCA_018584345.1. Lineage (NCBI taxonomy): Eukaryota > Viridiplantae > Streptophyta > Pinopsida > Cupressales > Cupressaceae > Thuja > Thuja plicata. The sequence goes on from MU228306.1 coordinate 389,036, forward strand.
TTTTCTTGTGTGCTCTCTGTCAGGTTTGCACGTGGTTCAATAATGATAAAATCAGACAACATGATATTGTAGATATCTCTGATAGCTATCTAACGATATAATTTATTTTGAATTCTCATTATGTTCAGCTTTTCATTTTTAATTTATTTTCTAAGTATGTCCAATTTTTGTCAAAAACCAACATGTATTCATTTGGGCTTAGATTTTGGCTTGTTCATCAAATTTTGAAAAAAATTACATTTTCAGAAATTAGACTCCATTCTACACACTTTAAAAAAAAAAGTTTTGATTTTCAATTAGTTTTCAATGATTTCTTGGGGGAGCATACAGAAATTTCACATTTTCAGGATGTGTCCACTTCGGAAAATGGCAAAAAAATCACACTTTCATCAAAAAATTAGCAGAAAAATCTGGGATAAACTAGGTGGTGTTAGCTAATTTCTCACCAAAGTGATTAATTTTTATTTTTTTTTAAAGTTAACATTTTAGGGTGAGCACACCAGACACTATGTTATGTTTTTTCACAAAAAGTAGGACCACTTTTTGTACTCCCCCTTTTTAGGGCCTTAATCTCCACCATTTCTAAAAAAAATTAGTAGTTTAGAAACTAGATTCAGAGAAGAAAAACTCTTGTTTTTGTCATGTGTAACTATCCTCAGTTTCTCGTTGAAGTTCAAAGTTTGTTGATTTCAGAAAAAAAGTGGCATCTTATACCCCCTTTTTGGTCCCCCATCTTGGTGCACATACCCAAAGACCGATCAAGTTCTTTTTGATCAGACGATTGGCATTATGGCTTAAAGAAAAGATGTGCACGAACTATCATATAAGTCATTAAGCGGTGGCGATACATGTTCATGGTGGAGCCATGGTTTTTCAAACAGAGGAAAGTAAAGACTGATCAAGTCCCTTTTGATTGGACGATTGGCGTAATGGCTTGATCACAAAATGCTTGAAATCTATCGATTAAGGCATTAAGTCATGCTAACATGTGTCCATGGCGGACCAAGGTAAAGATAGTAATGAATAAAGAAAAGGAGATTGATGGTCATGTTTTAAAGTTATTAAAGATTCAAATCTTAGTTGTTGATACAAGTACCTGTGCCACCTGTGACCGTTAACATTTTAAATATTCAAATATTCAAAAGATCTGATTCTCAGAGTTCATGGCGGTGGCATGATTTCTCAGGTTCTAGATAGATAGATGGGTTGAGCCGACTTCTGAAGATCACATTTATGGCAAAGTGGGATATTTTCAAAGACATATGTGATTTTCTGAGATATTTCCTAAATGCATTTATAACAGAATCAATAGTCTTAGGGTTCTGAATTGTTTATGCAGATCTATTGTAACCCTAATTCCTGAGAATTAAATTGACTCCTATGTGCTAGAGGAGAATGTATATAAGTAGTTTTGAGATCTTTTAGACCTCAAAGTTTTCTAGCTAGTGTAAGATTTTCTATGACATTTTCCCTACCCTCAGGTCTTCATCATCTGGTATCCTTTCATTGAATTCCAGATTCTGTATGAGCTTCATGTTGTATTTTCTCTGCCCTCAAGCTTATCCTTGTCTGTTCTTCTCTTAATGAATGTAATATTGTGCTTTTATTAGAGAAATCTCAAAGTTCCTAAGCCTTCCTTTCTTTCAGCATCTTTGTGTACTATTGTGTCTAATTTGATTTAGGTAATCCTATGGATTTTGTTCATCCCTGGTTACTTTGTCTCATTCATGTGCCTACTTGCTGGAGTGAATGTTTGCTTTCAAGTCACATTCTATGTCTACTTTGTTGGAAAATCTATTGTTTGTGAAATCTTCTCTTTGCTTGAATAGCCTCTTTCCATTCCAGACCTCTCTGTGAAATACTTATGCAAGCCTATTCAGAAATATTATGTTTTATTAGATCTAAGAATCTTCATGCTAGTTTACTCACTTTGTTATGTTTCATGTTACCTTCGGTGTATCACCTAGTAGGATATTTTTCTTATCAGTTATTTTCCTTTCAAGCATTCCTTCTATCCCTTTCCCCTCCAAGTTTACTTTCCCATTTCCAAAGAAAATATTAGGTGATTATTCAAGAGAAACTGGCCTAGAACTCAGAGGCTTCACTTCAATTAGCAAGGGTCCCACAACCTAGAAGTGATTCCCATGTTGTACTAGATTATCAAGACTACAAGAGCTTGAATAGGGTGTAAAATCTAGTGCATAACACTCGTCATTCTCCAACAAATTTTCCACCATATAAGAATCCACATGCTTAGATTATGTCAGAGAAAGCATAATTTTCTCTTCTTCCATCTCCTCTGCTACACTTTCTTCCTCAACTTATTCATCATCATCTTCTGAAATGGTAATTATTTCTTTTCCTTTATCACTTTTCTTCCTTTTCTTCAATTCAAGAGATGAACGACCAACAACTTCTTCAAGTCTCTTATGATTGGAGAAGGAGCCCTCCTCACCATGACTTGCCAGCAAAGCACCAATAATCACCAATCCTGAACTAATACACCCTTGTATAGACAAGAAGTATGCCTTAGACACATCTACCCTCTTCTCCAACATATTCAGATACCTAAAAATCTACTTATCATAAGGAATGTCAGTCATCCATATAACATTTTCATTGATAGGTAAAGATCTCATGAAGTAAAAAACCAAACACATAACCAGTGACCCAAATTTGAAATCATAACCACCTTCAACTCTCATCTTCACATTCTCAAGAAAATTGTCTAACAATATTTTGCACAAATCCATTTGCATATTCTCTTTTACAATCTTACATGAAATATACACATCTAATGCAAAAGTCAAACCATCATGATTTTGAAACTGAATCTTATATGAAACACTGTAAGCAATATACCTCACTATCAGATCCTCAAGAGTATTGATTAGAAATGCATGTTGATGCTGACCAATATCAGTAAGAGCTTCTACCTCTTGATAGCTAATTGATTTCTTTCTAGGAAACTCACGGAGGCTTCATAAACCAATACTAGGATTTCACCATGAAATCAACTCAGCACAAATAGGATGAAGTATCTATACTCACACCAAGGAAATGTTGGAATTGTTTCTGTTAGAGGGTTTGACATTCATATTTTTCATTGATGTCAACATATATTTCAGTTGGTTTCATCAAAAGTCTCAAATAGACTGGTAATCACTAGTATAGGCAAGACTAACAGAAGTGTACAGGAACTGTATGAGATTTCGGAGCATGCAAGCAAGAGATGTATAGAGAAGAGATCTTATAGCTAACATCTCTTGGCTTGATATTACTATTGGCGTAAGTTATAGTTATTTTTATGAAGACTATGTTGACGGGACTTTGTGACTGGTCTCATCAACAAATGTAAGTTGTCACCAGGTACCGGGGTACCAGCCAAATTCACTTGTAAAGGTGGTCCAGGTAATAAATTCTTCAGGCCTTCAAGCACCTGAGTATTGGCTCTTGACAGTGTGGGGAGCTAAGTTGGGTGTGTGACTATTTTTTGTTTGGGGGGATAGCTAGTTTTTGGCTCGTCTTCTCCAAGGATTTTGTTAGTAGGTCAAGGTTTCATGAAAGCACGCATTATTTTACCAAATAAAGAGAAAATGATATGCCAGGGTTAAGAGTTCATTCCTTCTACTTATAGTTATGATAAATATTTCAAACATCAACCATGCTCTAATGAACTACACTAAATACTGAACATATAAAGAACCAACGATTCATGAATATTCAATAGCAAGGGGAAAAGAGGTCCTTAATCTCCTTAAACACTAGAGCAGAGGACATTATAAGCATACAGCACAAAAGAGTGTTAACTCAGAGATCTGAATACCAACAACATTATTGCTAGAGCTCTTCCTTCTTCATTAACAAGTTACCAACATCACTGGTGTGTACATCAATGGCTCTAGGGGAGCATCTAACAACTAAGAACTACTGAGCATTGAGCTCTGCAACTACAAGGAAACAAAATGTTGAATGCTAATAGTATGGACTACAAAATCATCAATTTTTTTGACCTTTGAAATGAGGTCAGACTTGTTATTTATACACATACTTTCACTAGAGTTTGCCCTAATCTAACTGTACACTCAACATTAAAATACAATATCTGGTGGCCGGTCCTACCTGCACCACTTACAATCACCTCAAAAAGAGCAGAGGTCTGACAGATCGGTAGAAAAAGACAAGAAGAAAGGATGGAAGAATCATCCTCAAGGACAACGTCGAAGAAAGAATAGAAGAAATCTGATCTTCCCAAAGTTTGAGGTTACATGCCTTATTAATGCAAAATGTAGCTAATTGTCTTCGATGCACCAGGTAGTTAATGCTGGAATGGCGCCTTGCGAAGATCACCTATCAAGGCCATCCTTCTATCTGACATACCTTACTAGGGTCACCTACTTTCATACACCCTTATTAATTGTTGGATAATGACCGGGCAGCTCTGGGGAACCTAGACATGGGTCATTAAAAGAATACAAAACTTTTGGTTCCAAAATTCTAGAATCCAGGAGCTTACGCTCAAAGAATAATGAATGCTCAAAATTACACCCTTCTGGTGGAAAGCTTTGGAATCTAGAGAAGCCTTATTGTTACTTGTATGTTTCAAATGTTTCCAGGTGCTGGGAAACTCCATCTTCATCAATATCCTTGAGGCTGGCCTGGCGGTACTTGGCCATCTCCACCTGCTCACCCAGATCCACGGTGTTCCCCTTGAACTCTATGGCCATCTTCATGGCATCATGGGCTTGGAGCACCTTGCGAGATATGTGTGACAATTTTTCTCCATCCATTCCCTTGAGGGACTGATATCGAGCCTCCATTAGCTCATCAAATTTCCCTACAACATATTCCTCCAGAGTACACGTCTCAGTACTAAAGAGATTGACTCCAAAAACCCTTGTAACAAATGCCTTGTATAAATTTAAATAATACTCAACCTTTGGAACTTTATCCCACAGGGCCCCTACCAGTTGCTTGCTTATCTCCAATTTGAGATCAATTCTAGAGTGTTGGGTCTGGATAAAGTCGAAGGACTCTTCTCCTAAAATTCTGGCCTTAGTGACAATTTATTCTCTAAGACTCATAAGTTTTCCCAACTCACCCATCTAGGCCTCATATTGATCAGTTTCTCCTTCCTAGAGGGAAATGGTATTTTTGGCCCTATGCAAAATGTTATCACCTACCTACAAGTCTAGGAGTGTAGCTACTAAGAAACATTGGACATTTCCTACCTGTTCAGCCACCCAATCGTCAGTTGCCTGCGCCTTCTTTTTCATACTTCTTAGCACATATATGTCACCCTAGGGGAGATGTGCTCCAAACAAGGAAGCTTCTAGATGAATGATAGTTATAGGTTGGGCTAGCTCTATCAAAATCCCAATGAGATTTTCATTCTTCTCTCTTCCCTCTTTGAGCTTCTGGGCTTGTTTGTCATAACGGGCCTCAATTATCTGACTGGCCTCTCTGAGCAGTTCCAATTCACCTTTCTTATCCCTCTTCCCTAGAGGTACTTCTATCATTTTGTATTCTATAGCACTCACCACTGCTTCCTCTTTATCTAGGGGAGGTGTTGCAACAACTGTGACTGTATCTCTGCCCGGACCAGTCTGAATGCAATGGAGGGTTCGGGCCTTCTTTGCCTTGGGGGCGCTTTGTGTCTGTGTCATCATCTCAGCTAAGGAGAGATGGGTTTTTTCTGCCACTAGAGCCTTCCTCTTTCTTGAGACCACCAACCATTGTGGTGGTGGGGGTGGACTTGCTTCCAAAGTTTGATCAAGTGTATCCCCTCTGGGGTTTTGTTTTTCATCCCCAATATTTGGAGTCTCTTTGGACTCCTTTACTCAATCTCCTGGACCACCTGCATCATCTACTTTCGTGGTATCAGTATTCTCTGCCTTGGTGTCCTTAGTAGCATCTTTGGAATCCACATTCATATCTTCAGGGTTCCCCCTCCTACTATTGTTGTTCTTCTTCTTCGGCATCATCTACAGGATGTTTTCCTCTGTTGGATTTTCCTCTGGAGGTGATGGAGGTGTCTAGCCAATAGTTGACCATTGGGATGGTGAGACCACCTCGCCAAATGTTACCCTGCCTGGGGTGGGGAAGGGTCTCTGGAGCATGGCAGGTGAGGTCACGATTGTTCCCTTAGTTCTGATTCCCTTAGCCAAAGTCATCTTCTCATATTGTTCCTACATATTTTCTATTTTGGTCTCCAAGACCAGAATTTCCTGAACATCTGGGATGTTCACCTGCTGTTTCTTTTCTTCTTCCACCTGGGCCTCTTTCTCTATGGCAATTTCTTTTTCTGGGATTTCTTCCTCAGTGGGGATCCTCTCTTCTTCTTGAGAAAAAATTTCTTCCACCACTTTCCCAATATCCCCTTGCAGATTCACAAGCTCGTCTGTCCCAAATATATCATCAAAGTCATCATGCGGAGGGGAGGTCTCAAAGGAAATTTCTAGTTGATTGTTTGGCTCCAGGGAGTTCGAGGAGACAATCTGTATTTTGGGGATGTTGGGCATCCCAAGTTCTACCTCTACCTTAGGCTGAGGAAAACTCATTCCTTTCATTTTCCTCTTCATTACCAATGGTGGCCCGGCATCCAACATGGCCGCACGTTCTTCCTCCGCTCCTATCCCTATTTCTTGGATCATGAGTTCTGCAAGGGAAGGGAAACTAGAAGGGAGGGCAGGCTCTGTCAAAATTATTGGGAGGTCAATCTGGGTGCATAACACCTCTTTCATCTGCTAGGACATTGCCAGATGAAGCTACACTTGTTCTACAGTGGGAACCGTAACTTTTGATAAAATTTGGGTCAGGGTTCCCATCTTCCTTTTTCCTCTGTCCTCACCTTGTGCGAAGGTTCCAGCCCCAAAAGTAGATCCTTTCAGAAATGGGCCAACTTTTCTTGTACTCTTTAGGCGCACATTCTGTAAATAGGCATGACTGCATTCAACTACATCATGGGTGATGTCCTCAATCATTGAGCCTTCTGGGGTGTCCCAGTCCACCAGAGGGAGAGCCATCTTGTCTACCCCCTGGGCCTTATACTGTGAGTCTACTGTAGACCCGGTATCTAAAAACTCATTGGGGAAATTTCAACGCTTCAGCTACTTCATCATCCCCTGACTCATCCAGACAAAGTGTTGGTTCTGGACTTCAAAATCATCCTGGCAATCTTCCCAAAAATCTTCTAAGTGAAGCTCATGGGGGTCTGCTACCCGGGGAAGTTCCATTGCTATCTTGTCTAGCGGATCAAAATTCTTTCGCTGTAAATAGAATTATGCTAGCCCTAGGCTCTTGAGTTTGTTATCTACATCTTTTTCCGCTGTAAGGATACAAGACTAGTTCCCACAAGCTATGGGAATGAAATATTGGTAACTTTATTCAATGTGAAGAAGGCATGCAGCTCCAGAATTTGTATGTAGTACTCCAAAAGAATTATCTCATCCCCATAATGTTTGGGTAATAAGTAGGGCTTCCTGGAGAAGTTGGTCACCCAAATGTAGGGGTGTTGTTGAAATTGAATGTAATAGTGTCCATAAGTGCTGACCAAGTTCATTGCCTCCTTTGATAGCTGGTATCTGGCATTCTGAGTGGCTGTAAGATTATGGTAGTAAATGAAAGCATCGTTCACCCTGCAAAAATTGGGGAAACTGACCTCCAATGGTAGTTATGGGAAATAATCCCATGGAGTGTTCTGACCCTTGCCAGTCCTAAGCTTGCCTACAGTAAGTAATCCCCAAGTTACGGGGCATTTCTGTTCTAGTGCCCACAAGACGTAGGAAGTCATGTAAAATATGTGGGACCGGCCAACCCAGACGAGCTGAGCATCTACATGATTGGCAATGATGGTAGCCCAATCAAAATTTTTCCTACTGGAGGTGATGCTGAACAAAAAATAGTACATCCATGCCAATAATTCTCGGCCATGGGGATCTCCAAAGAGCCTACATAAACTGATGATCCCCATCTGTATACTTTCTTTGAATTTTGTCCAAGGGGATCTCTAGCTTCATCTTTTTGTAGTCTTTCCTTGGCACTTTGAGCTAATTGGTGTTGAGGTATTGTCGGGCCATTCCTGGGAGCTTCTGAAATTCACCCACGGCTAAGGTCCAAGTGAGAATAGCAGCATCATCAAATTTGGGGATCCCCAATTCTGAAGCAAAATTTGTGGCATCCAGAGACACCATAGGCATTGGGTATCCTGTCGAAATTGGAGTGGCAAGCATGACAGCCCAAATGGCTGGATTATAGTGTTCTACCAGGGTGAGAATGAGCTCTGGAGCTTGCACGGAGCAGGGGACATAGGTGGCCTTAAGGATCCCAAAGGTGGCCATATTGAGGGCCAATGGATCTCCAGTTGTGTGCTGACTGAACATCATCTTTACTAAGGCCTGCATCTCAACCCATACTCTAAAACTTGTGTCGATAACCAATTAGATCTTGGAATCAACCTTTGATCCTAGAATAGCATCTCCTTTTAGGTATTTCATTAATAGTGGGTGTTTTCCCAAGGCCTTCTCGGCCTTTGTCCTGACAGCTACCCTCGTTGAAGCAGTAGCAGGGAGTTCCAGACTCCCGGGTGGAGATGATGCAGATTCCTCAAACATGATTGATAAGTTAATTCTGGTAACCTACAAAACTAGACAATCATCAACATATATAAAACAAAACATAATATAATTTTGGGTTCTAGAGATTTCACCGCCGCTTCGCATCCATCCTAAAAATGATGTTAGTATCTATCAAACCCTGAAAAGATATATATATATATATATATGACTTGGGAATTTGATCTATGCCTGGGATTCCAGGGATTCTAGCTCATGTGGTGAATGAAACAAAGGACCCAAGGGAACTTAGGACCCGGAGTCCAGAAAAGATGACCATTATTGATATGATCAGGAATTAGCTATACTAGGTTGACATGGGGTGTCACGTGGTCATGCAGTAAAGGAAGTAATGGCACTAATGGTGACAGTTGTTCTAACATGAAATAAAGTGAATGCCACTTGGGCCAATTTTAAATTCTCACATGTGGGGAATTAAACCTACCATTAACACAAGAATGACAGAGGAGAGAGAAAACCACCATGGCTCGAACTGGTGAGGTGCCGAGTTTGAACCATGGAAAACACCTCTCTGACGAGCTCCACAATTTGGGCTGAACATGAAAGGGGTGTGGCGAGCTCACCACAAATAGGAAGGATATACATGGAATATACAAATTTACAAAGGGCCAAATCACGGCGAGGGTTGAAGCACAACTCACGGGCCGACCGAAAATGAGCCTATATATAATTATTTATGTGTAGTCTATAAAAAAAAAGTACAGGGTACATACAAAAACTAAACTAAACTTACAACTACATAGAGGGAAAACAACACTCTAGCAGAGCCATCCCACCAACAAGAGGAAATAGTAGAAAAAAAACCAGAAACAAAAAGCAAACAGAAGACACGGCAAAAAAAACAAAACCAAACAAAACAAAAAAAAATAGAAAGCACGAAGGAGAACCAAAAGGGCCTACCTAAAAACACAGAGAATGCAAAAAAGAAGAGCACAGGAGGCATTCTGTGAACCAAGAAGCTTCAAATGATTGCTAACGCACCACCATGAATTACTACTAATCACAAAGAGAAACTCAAACTTAAACGTTGTCTGATCTCCTTAATCACCTTTGAATCGCTCTAATCGCTCTAAGAATTTTGATCACAGTAAATGTGAAAGTGACTGGTGAAACTCATTTATACCCCTAGGGTAAAACATCCCACTCTTTACGCAAACTCCAGAAAAGGCAAACCTCCAGATTCTGGGCTCGGGGATTCCATGCAGCTATACCCTCTAACAAAAGAGGAAATAGTTACAAAGAATCCCAGAGCCTGGGATCTGACAAGAACAAAGAAGACAAACACTCCTGGACTGGGTCCCGAAGGGAAGAGAACCAAAAAGAAAAAGAAAATGACCCTCGCAGAAACAAAGCCCGGAGGGAAACAAAAAGAAACCAAGGAAAAAAAACTAGTGAAAAAAAGGGGGGCCCAACATTTTGCCTACAAAATGTAGGGATGGGTATGCAGGGCATAACAGACTGGTTACAGAGCAGTGTCGGAGAATTATGACAGAGATGGTCTCTATGTTTTTGTGATAACATGGATGAGAGCACATGTTATGATATGTGAGTTTGAGGTGTGGTAGAAGATTGTTATCAATAATAGTCCAACTAAGAGGCGGGTGAATCAGTTGTGTGCCAAATACTTAAACTTTAACCTTTAACAATCAAAAGATAAATGCAATTCTAAACACATTAACAACACCATAACAAAACCATTTGTTGTCGAGGAAACCTTGTAAAGGGAAAAACCTTGGTGGGAATTAGCACCCACAAATAATGCACTAAAAGTATAGTATCCCTGTTAGGAGATTTTGCCATGTTAGGAGCTGATTATTACATACAGTACATAGTCCTTTTTAAAGGATGGACCCTATTAGGAGTCAAGAGAAACAACGGGCTCACTGCCTAGGCTCACTTCCTAAAGAAGGTTAACTCCACCTTCAGGACATACTGTCCAAAATATACATGTCTAGAATATATACAATCCAATGAACTAACTAATAGCAACAATTTTTCTTAAACTAACTCCTAACAGGGTCTTTTCTTTGATAAGGATTGTGTACTATATGTAATAATCAACTCCTAACAGAGCTAAATCTCCTAAAAGGGATACAATACTTTCAGTGCATTATTTGTGGGTGCTAATTCCCACCGGGGTTTTTCCCTTAATAGGGTTTCCTCGACAATAATTGCTTGTGTTATGGTGTTGATTTTGAAGTGTTTTGATTTACATTGAATAATTAGTTTATAAATTTGCAAGTTAAAGATTTGGTACAAAAATGATTCATNNNNCCCCCCCCCCCCCCCCTCAGTTGTGTTGGTGGACTATTATTGCTAACAGAAAATTCTCCCCAAACATCCATTCCAATATTTTTTATTCTTTGCATATCCTCCACAAGTAACCCAGATTCCAATTTCTTAATGCGGCTATGATCAAATTCCTTCAATTCAACTTTCTTCATTTTCGTTGTTGTGGATGCACCAACACCACAAATAGCGAATTTAGGTGTCTGTTATGCCCTGCATACCTGTCCCTACATTTTGTAGGCAAAATGTTAGGTCCCCATTTTTTCTTTTTCTTTTTCCCTTTTTTTCTTTTGTTTCCCTCTGGGATTTGCTTTTGCAAGGGTTGTTTTCCTTTTCTTTTTGTTCTTTTTCCTCCAGGACCCGATCCTGGAGTGTGTTTGTCTTAAGTCAACTAGATCCCAGACTTCAAGATTCTCTATCATCATGTTTTCTTTTGCGAGAAGGTGTGGCTACATGGAATCCCCAGGCCTGGAGTCCAGAGGTTTGCCTTTTTCATAGTTTTCTAAGGGAAGCAATCTATTTTTACCCTAAGGGTATAAATAGGATTTACCAGTTACTTTCACATTTACCATGATCAAAGCACTCAAATAAATTAGAGAAATTCAAAGGTGATTGAGGCAATTGAATAGTGTCCAAGCGTGATTTTCTCTCGGTAATTAGTAGTGTTTAATAGATATTATTTGTTGTGCATTTATGGCCATTCAAGAATGGTTAGCTGCAGAGCACCTCTCATGCTCATTTCCTCTATTTTTCTCCATGTTTTTAGGTAGGCCCTTGCTGGTTCTTCTTGGTTTTGCTTCCTAGTTTCGCTTTTTGCATGTCTCTGTTTGCTTTGTTTCTAGTTTTCATTTCCGCTTTTTTTTGGGTTTCTAGTTTTTGTTGTGTCGCCTCCCATTGGTGGGATAGCTCTGCCAAAGGGTCGTCCGCCCTCTGTGTAGTTGTAAGTTAGCATAAATGTTTGTATATTTTTCACATTGTGTAAATTTCTGTATATAGGTTATTTTTTGGTCGGCCTGTGAGTTGTGTTTTAGCCCCATAGCGCTTTGGCCCTCTATAAATTTGTATATCCTTCTTGGTCTGCATCGAGCTCACCATGCCATTTCATTTTTTTCCAATTTGTTGAGCTTGCCCTCTTGGCCAAATACCACCTAGTTTTAACTCGACACCTTGTTGGCTCGGACCATGGTAGTTTTCTCTCTCCTCTATCAAGTCAGTATTAATGGTGGGTTAGGTTTCCCACACAAGCATTCAAAACCCACCCAAATGGCATTCATTTCCCTGCATGTTCAGACAGTTTTTGGTGTTAATGCCATTACTCTCATTACTACATGGCCATGTGATGCCCCCACATCAGCCTAGTACAGATAATATCTGGTCATATCATGTAATGGTTATTCTTCCTGACTCCAGGTCTCAAGTCTCCCTCTAGTCTTTATTTCATTTCATCACATGAGCTAGAACCCTCGGAAGCCTAGGTAGAAGTCAAATTCCTTAGTCATTCTTATTATATATATCTTTTTCAGGGTTTGATGTGAATTAACATCATTTAAGTAAGAGGATGCAAAGCGCTGGTGAAAGTCTCCAGGATCCAAAATAATGCTATGTTTTACATATATACTAACGGTCGTCATGTTTAGCAGGTTGCCAGAATTAAACTTATCAATCATGTCGGAAGCATCTGCACCACCTTCTCCACCTGGGAGTTTGGAACTCCCCACTACTTTTGCAACCAGGGTAGCTGTCAGGATGAAATCCAAGAAGGCCTTGGAAAAGCTCCCATTAACAATGAAGTATCTGAAGGGGGACACTATTCTGGGATCAAAGGTTGATTCCAAGTTACAGTTAATCATCGACACAAGCATTGGAATGTGGGTCAAAATGTAGGCCTTAGTTAAGATGATGTTCATTCAACGCACTGTCGGAGATCCATTGACACTTCATGTGGTGGCCTCTGGGACTCTCAAAGTCACCTACTTCCCCTGCTTTGTGCAAGCTCTGAAGCTCATTCTCACTTTGGTGGAACACTACAACATAGCCATCTGGGTTGTCATTCTTACCGCCCCAGTTCTGACAGGCTACCCAACGCCTATTGTGTCTTTCGACACTACAACTTTTGTTGCAAGGCTGGGAATTCCCCAATTTGATGATGCAGCTATTCTCACCCAGTCTCTAGCCTTGGAGGAATTTCAGAAGCTAGATCACATATCCTGGAAATATCTCAATAACAACTGGCTTAAGGTGCCAAGGAGGGATTTTAAAAAGATGGAGCTAGAGATCCCTTGGACATAATTTAAAGAGAGCTAATAGATGGGGATCATTTCTCTATGAAAGAACTTTGGAGAGTCCCATGCCCAAGAATTCTCAGCATGGATGTACTATTTCTTGTTCGACATCACCTCCGACAGGCAGAATTTTGATTGGGCTACCATCATCGCCAATCATGTGGACTCTCAGCTCATCAAGGTCACTCAGTCCCCAAATTTTACATGAATTCATATGTCTTGTGGGCACTGGCACAACAATGCCCCATTACCTAGGGATTACTTACAAGTGGTGAGCTCAGAACTAGAAAAGGACAGAATGCTCCATGGGATTATTTCCCACAGATCCAATTGGAAGCCAGTTTCCTTAGCTTTTGTCGAGTAAATGATGCCTTCATTTACTACAACCTTCTTACACCCACTTAGGACACTGGATACTAGCTCTCCAAGGAAGCAATGAATTTGGTCAGCGCCTACAACCTTCTTACACCCACTTAGGACACTGGATACTAGCTCTCCAAGGAAGCAATGAATTTGGTCAGCGCCTATGTCCATTACTACATTCAATACCAACAACACACTTACATTCGGGTGACTGGCTTCTCTGGGAAACCTTACTTATTACCCAAACATTATGGGGATAAGATAATTCTTTTAGAATACTATAGACAGATTCTGGAGCTACACGCCCTCTTCATAGTGAAGAAGATTACTAACGTCCCATTCCCAATCTCTTGTGGAAACTATTCTTGCAGCCTTGCCACTGTGAAGGAGGTCGACAGTGAACTTAAAATTTTAGGCCTGGCAGAATTTTATTTGGAGCGGAAGAATTTTGATCTGCTAGGCAAGATAGCAATGACACTTCCCCGAGAAACCCCTCCACATGAGCTTCACTTAGAATATTTTTGGGAAGATTTCCAGGATGAATTTGAGCTCTGAAACTGACATTTCATCCGGATGACACAAGGCATGATGAAGCCCTTAAGTTTTGAAAGTTCCCCAATGACTTTTTAGACACCGGGTCTACAGAGGAGCCGCAATACAAAGAGAAGTGGGTAGGAAAAATGGCTCTCCCTCTATTGAACTGGGATGCAAAAGAGGGCCTGATAATACAGTACAGTACCAAAAATGTAATTGAACGCAACCATGCATATTTTCAAAAGGTGTCCAAAATGCACATGAAAAGTTGGCCCATTTCTACAGGGATCAACTTCTGGAGCCAGAACCTCCTCACAAGGTGAGGATAGGGGAAAGAGAAAAATGGGGACCTCGTCCCAAGTCTCATCCACAGTTCCCATAGCGGAACAAATGTAGAAAACCTTAGCATCATCCCAACAAATGAAGGAGACGTTAATCACCCAGTTGGCCACCCCACTTATTATGCTCAGACCTGACCGCCCTTTCAGTTCTCCCTCGCTTGCAGAATTAATGGTCTAAGTAATGGGGATAGGAGCAGAGGAAGAGCGGGCAGCCATGTTAGATGTGGGGCCCCCATTGGTAACCAAGAGGAAGAAGAAAAGAAAAATTGATCCTTAGCCAAGGACAGAACCAGAACTTGGAATGCCTGACATCCCCAAAATACAGATTTTCTCCTCAAACTCTCTGGAGCCAGACAATCAGTCAGAAGATCCCCCAGAGACCTCCCCTCTGCACGATGACTTTGATGACATATTTAGGATGGACAAACTTGTGAACTTACAAGGGGATATTAGGAAGGAAGTGGCAGAGAACATCGCCCAGGAGGAAGTGACCATCCCCACGGAAGGGGAGATCCCAGAGAAAGAATCTGCCATAGAGCGAGAAGTTCAGGTAGAAGGCAAAAAGGAACAAGAAAAAATGAGCATCTCCAATGAGTAGGAGATATAGGTTAAAAAGACCAACACCACAGAGGAGACTCAAGTGCAGAATGAGAAACTGTCATCTGTTGAGGGAACTGGACCTACAAGAACAACCGTAACCTCAGTCATCATGCTCCAGATGCCCCCTCCTACCCCAAAGAAGGTAACATTCAGTGTGGTGATCACAGTGGCCAAAACACTAAACCTTGGCCATATACCTCTGCCACCTCTTGAGAATATTCCAATAGAGGAAAATATTCCAGAGAAAGATGTTAAAGAAGAACAACAAGAGCAGCGACAGTAGCAAGGCAAGGGGCACAACCCTGGAAACATAGATGTTGAATCCGATGATGCTAAGGACATGGACACCAAGGTAGAAGATACCAATGTTAGTAAGGTAAATGATGCAAGTGGTCTGAAGGATATGGGGAAAGAGTCCAAAGAGACTCAAAACAACAGGGATGTACAATAGAACCTTAGAGGGGATTCGCAGGATCAGACTTTGGCAGCAAGGCCACCCCTGCCACCATAATGGTTGGTGGATTCTAAAAAGAGGAAGGCCCTAGTATAAATAATGGTCCATCTCTCTCTAGCTGAGATGATGGCACAAGCACAGGGGGCCCTGAAACAAAAGAAGGCTTGGACCCTCCATTCCACTCAGACTGGTCTAGGTGGAGAAATGGTTGCGGTGATTGCAACACCTCCTCCAGAGATAGATGTGGCAATAGCCAGATCCAAGGACTATATGATCATGCAAATATCTCTGGGGAAAAGAGATAAACAAGGTGAATTGGACCTGTTAAAAGAGGCCAACCGAGTGATAGAGGCTCATTATGACAAGCAAGCCCAAAAGCTCAGGAAGAAAGGGAAAAGAATGCAAATCATTTTAGGCTTTTGATGGATCTTGCGCAACCAATCACTATAATTCCTATGGAAGCTTCCACATCGAGAGCACCGCTCCCACAGGGTGACAAAGATGCACTAAGAAGTATGAAAAATAAAGCGCAGGCAGCTGATGACTGGGTGGTCAAATAGGTAGGAAACGTCTGGCATTTCCTAGTGGCTACACTCCCAAACCTATATGCAGCCAACAACATTCTACACCAATCCAAAAATATCATCACCATCTGGGAAGGAGAGACCGAGCATTACAAGGCCTAGATGAATGAGTTGGGAGAACTCATGAGTCTCGGAGAAGAGATTGTCACCGAGGTACAAATTTTGGGAGAGGAGTCCTTCGACTTTGTTCAGACCCAGCACTCCAGACTTCATCTCACATTGGAGATAAGAAAGCAATTGGTAGGGGCCCTACACGATAAAGTTTCAGAGGTAGAGTATTCTTTAAATATGTACAAGGTTTTTGGAATTCAATCCCTTTAGTACTGAAACAAGTACTCCAAGGAATATGTCGTAGGAAAATTTGACGAGCTGATGGAAGCTCAATACCAATCCCTGGAGGGAATGGACAAAGAAAATATGTCACGTATATCTCACATGGTGCTCTAGGTCCATGATGCCATGAAGATGGCCATAGAATTCAAAGTGAATACTCTGGATCTAGATGAACATGTGGAGATGGCCAGGTACCGTCAGGCTAGTCTCAAGGATATTGATGAAGATGGCATTGCCTAGCTCCTAGAAATATTCAAGAGTAGCAAGGAAAAATAAAGTTTTCTAGATTCTGGAGATTTTCACCAGAAGGGTGCATTCTTTCATATTTATCATTCTTTGAGCGTAAGCTCCCAGATCCCAGAGTCCCAGATCCAACATTTTTGTATTCTTTTGGCAACCCGTGTCCAGGTTCCCCAGAGCCAACCGTTCACTATCCAACAATCAGTAAGGGTGTCAGAAAGTAGGTGACCCCAGCAAGGCACATCAACTCAAAGGATGGTTCTGACAGATGGTCTTCCCAAGGTGCCACTCCAGTATTAACTACCTAGCACATCAAAGACAGTGAGTCGCATATTGCATTGATGAGGCATGTAGCCTTGAACTCTAGAAAAGATCATATTTCTTCTCTTCTTCCATCGGTGCTCTTCTTGAGGCCGATTCTTCCATACTTCTCTTCTTGTCTTATTCTTCTAACATGTCAGACCTCGACCCTCTTCGAGGTGATTGTAAGTATGGTGCAGGTAGTACCAGCCACCGGACATTATATTTTATTATTGAGTGTAAATTTAGATTAGGTTAACTTTAGGGAAAGTGTGTGTATAAATAAAAAGTCCAACCTCATTTCAAGGGTCAGCGAAATTGATGATTTTGTAGTCTATACTATTATCTTTCATCATTTCATTTCTTATAGTTGCAGAGCTTAATGCTTGGTTGTTCTTAGTAGTTCTTGGTAGATAGATGCTCTCTTGGAACTGTTGATGTACACACTAGTGTTGCTAGAAAATTGTTAATGAAGAAGGAAGGATTCTCACAATGACGTTGTTGGTGTCTTGATCTCTGAGTTAATACTCTTTTTTGGTGTATGTTTCTCATGTCCTTTGCTCTAATGTTTAAGTAGATTAACAACCTCTTTTCCACTTTGCTATTGAATATGTATGAACTGATGGTTCTGTATGCATTCAATATTTAGTGTAGTATGTTAGAGCATGGTTTATGTTTGATATATTTAGTATAACTATAGGTAGAATGAATACACTCTAACCCTCGCATATCTTTTGAAGTTTGTTTGATAATCCAAATGCTTGCAGGAAACCCCCACTTACAAAAATCCTTGGAGAAGATGAGCCAAGAAAAAACCAGCTATCCCCCTGAACAAAATAGTCACACACCCAACTTAGCTCCTGCACTGTCAAGACCTAACACTCAGGTGCTTGAAGGCCCAGAGAATTTATTCCCCAGACAACCTTTACAGGTGAAGTTGGCCAGTGCTCCGATACTTGGTGACAACTTACATCTGTTGATGAGACTAATCACAAAGTCCCATCAACAGAAACTGGCGCTAGAAGGAGGGCATGAGCTAGTCCCCTTCAGAGGATTTCAACTTTACACCGCCTGAGGGTTCCCCAATCCATATTTTTAGGAATCAGACCCTTAGTGGGATTGGATCATTTTCACTTGCATGATTTGAAAGTCCTTAGATCAACCCCTAATCCCGAAAGGTTTGTTGAACTCGAGCCTCCTTCTCGAAAGAAGTAGACCCTGCAAACCAAGTAGTCGGCCAACCTTGAATGGGGAATTAATACATCTCAAAAAATTTAACATTGGCCAGGCTGGTGAAGAAACATTTGTGCATATTAGAACCTCCTACTCCCCAAAGGAGAAGGAGAAGATTCTTGTGGTTCTCTGAGAATACATTGATTTAATTAGGTGGGGCTATGAGGATCTGAAGACCTATGACACATCCATCACGACCCATACCATCCCACTGAAGCCAGATGCTAAGCCTTTTTGACAAAAGAAAAGGTCAGTAAACCACTGATCAAGCCTCTAATTCATCAAGAGGTTCAAAAACTGCTATCAGCCCAGATTATCTTTCCTATTTGGCACACAACTTGGGTTTCCAACCTTGTCCCTATGAGAAAGAAAAGTGGCGAGATCCACCTTTGGGTGGATTTTTTCAATTTAAACAAGGCATCTAAGAAGGATAATCACCCTCTCCCATTGTTGGATTAGGTAATACAAATCATGAATGGATCTCAAATGATGTCCTTCTTGGATGGATACTCTGGGTATAACCAAGTCATGGTTAAGTACAAAGATAGAGACAAAATGATGTTCACCACCAAGTGGGGAATGTTTGCATACCAGAGGATGCCCTTTGGCCTGATCAATGTAGGGGCCACATTTCAAAAGGCTATGGACATTGCATTCGAAGGCCTAGTAAGATGATGTACAATCATCTACATGGATGATTTGACCATCTTTTCCAAGGATAGGCATGATCACTCCGCCCACCTCGCCCAAATTTGTGAGAGATGTCATCGATATGGAATATCCCTCACCCCTAAGAAATGCATATTCAGGGTCACTAAAGGGAAGCTACTAGGGCATATCATCTCTGAGAAGGGTATATCCATTGACCCTGAGAGAGTCAAAGCATTGCTAAACTTACAAATGCCTGGAAGCAAGAAAGAAATGAGATCTTTCTTTGGAAAGATAAACTTTGTCTGGCAGTTCATCAGTGGATTCATCGAGATAGTGAAACCACTCAATGACATGATGAAGAAAGACACAAAGATTGAGTGGAGTCCTGAAGAAAAGTGAGCATTCACCCAAATCAAGCAAACGATTATGGAGGCACCATTCTTGGCTAGTCCGGACTATTCCCTCCCATTTCACATATACTCCTTTGCTTCACCGCATTTTTCCGTGGTAGTTTTGACCCAAAAATTTGAAGGGGAAGAATGACCAATAGATTTTTTGAGCTCCCCTTTTAAGAATTCCAAAGTCCGGTATTCATATTTGGAAAAGTGGGACTTTTCTCTCATCCACGCCGTGAAGAGATTCTAGCATTATATTCTCCGGAGCAAAGTGCATTCTATCATCCCAGACCAGGCTATTAATTCTCTGCTCGTGCAAAGTGAGTTGAATGAAAGATGGGGGAAATGGATGGCCATCCTCCAAGAGTATGATTTGAAAATGCAACCCATGAATATAGTCTGAGGCCAGGGACTATGTAAAGCGATGGCAGAAGGAACTCCATACATTAAATGCCAAACTTACACAATGGAGTCCATCACTCAAGATTTGTGGTATACTGACCTAGTATACTTATTTTTGAACAACAGATGCTCAAAGTGGCTTCCCCCAAACAAACTTCATGCCCTGTGGCTGAAAAGTGCACACTTCATGATAAAAAAATGGAACACTTTTTCACAGGAACTATGAGGGAGTGTACCTCCAGTACGTAGACAGGGACCAAGCTACAAAAATGATCAAAGAACTCCACAAGAAATTTGGAACTGGGCATGGCCTGATGCCACTGCCCATCAGATCCTCCGGGCTAGATACTATTGGCCCTGCATCTTTAAGAATGTCTATACTCACATTAGGAGATTCCACACTTGTCAAACAATGACACATCATGAGAAAAACCCGGCTATGCCTTTGCAGCCAGTCTTTGAAGCTAGACCCTTCGCCCAATGGGTGTTTGGCTTTATCAAGGAAATTCACCCCAACTCATCTACCAACCACCAGTATATTTTCACTTCTATCGATTATTGCACCCAGTGGTCTGAAGCGATTCCCTGCAAAAACAACACAACGGATGTAGTTATTAAATTCCTAGAAGAAAACATAGTCACCCATTTCAGAATGCCATTTTCTATAGTGTGTGACAATGGTCTGGAATTTTCTTCAGCATAATTACTTGAATGGACCTATGAAAGAAAGATCACCCTGAAGTTCTCGAGCAACTATTACCCCCAGGGTAATGGTGTGGTTGAATCTACTAACAAAAATCTACTTGAGGTGATTAAACATCTGTTAGAACAAAACCCCCAGAACTGGAACCAAAAGCTTAGGTTCGCCCTTTGGGCGGATCGTATCACAATAAAGGCAGCCCTGGAGACATCCCTATTCCACCTAGTTTATGGCCAGAATCCAGTATTCTCTATCAACTTATAGATCCTGATACTACAGTTTATGCATGAATTTAGCAATTGAGACAAAATTGTGGAGGTTTGGCTCCTGAAGTTGGTGTGAATGGAGGAACAAAGAGATGCAGCCCTTGAACACTTCATGCATCACCAAGTATTAGTAAAATGATGGTTTGACCGAAGAGCCCAGTATAAGGCCTTTCAAATTTTGGACTTGGTTCTCTTGTGGGACAAAGCCTAGGAAAAGAAGGGAAAACACACTAAGTTTCAGCGGCTCTAGCTCGGACCGTATCTGATATCTGAGATCTGTGGGGAAAATACTTATCACCTCAACACTATGACTGGGGAAGCCATCCCATTGCCTGTCAATGGGTAGTTTCTCAAACACTATTTTGAATAAGGTAGGTGATGAGTTTGTCCGAAGTTGTATCATATGTAAATCCTTGCTTGTAAATATCTTTCCCGATGTTCCTTTGGAATGCCTTGTAAATAGTCTATCGGCCATCCTCTGGGATCGCCTTTCCTTTTCTTGTTTGTTGTCATTTTTGGTTTTCTTTTTTTTCTTTTTTTTCCCAAGTTCCTAGTGTGTTGCCTGCTTCTTGTAGACAGGTATGCTTCGCATAACATCTAGTCTTTGGAATGGTACCTTGTGCATTTCAGTGAATTCAAAATCTATTGTTAGCATGGTGGAATTTGTCCATGCTTCGGGGTTATTTTGTAAGTATGGTAAAAGGTTATGGGTAATCTTCATCAGATTCATATCTTGAAGTCTGGATATTAGTTAACAGAAAATCTAAGAAGCAAGTAATCAGATGCCTTGAGGACAGATTGGTTGCACTAGTTGTTGACCAAGTCTAAAAATCATTAAAAAATCTCACGTCCGGAATGTTCTCTCCTATTCAGTAATTTAAAATTTGATGGCAAGGTGAAAGGAGTATCGTTGTTAAAATTAGCTAAGTTTAAGGTTCACGGTGAAAGAAGTGTTGCCTTCCCATCTAGAAAAGAAAGAAAAGAAGAGAACTGAAGAATAGAGAATTCTGGTATCTAGGGGAAACGTGCAAGATATGATGATTTTGGTTTAATGTACTTAGTGCCTCCTCTTTGTTTCCCCCGAAAGTCATTGGCTTGGTTTTCTTTCAAAGCACACACTTCACAGCTGACAAAAGACCGAAGATTGAATCAATGATGAGTCATATTTTCTCAGACACCTTGCGCTTGGCAAGCAAGATGCTCCATGTAATACCCTATATGATGATTATACTTGGAATTTTTTTGGACACTTTCATTATGATGGTTAGAACTATATGTTTACATTTTTTCTTATTTAGAGGATGATACACTTATCAGATGCTTAGATACACTTATTTATTGTTATCATTTATATGTTTATGAAGTCTAAAAACATCTATATTTACATGATTTATAAAGATAACCCAAGGATTTGAATCTAACCATGATTATCTATTATGTCTTATGTTTTCATGTATATAAGATGTTTAATGTGTGTTCATGAATCAAGACGAAGTCGTAGTTACTCACTTAGTTGAGGTCCACACGATGTATCGATCCTGGTCATTTGTCTTCATATATCTGTATATATATATTTGCATAGGTTTTTCTTCTCTATGATGCAGGACTATAGGTACTAGGTATCATCTCCACCTGGTCTCATAGGTCTGAGCGATCCCTCAAATCCTCGATTGTTGTTGTTGTTATGGAGATATCACCAAGGTTCCATGAGAAGGAACTCAACCTTTGACCCTTTTGATCTTTAGGTGGGGAGTTCCAAAGTCACTCCCTTGTGTTGTTGTATCATTATGTATATTAGTTTGTTGGATTATGGTGATCTTGTTGCTTGTTCTTCTCTCTTGCATTTTAGGAGACTAAGGTTGGATATGGTAGCTTTAATTATTCTTAATAATATGCTCG
>MU228306.1:417311-429784 GCA_018584345.1 Thuja plicata
CAACTAGGGTAGCTATCAGGACGAAAGCCGAGAAGGCCTTGGAAAAGCTCCCATTAAAAATGAAGTATTTGAAGGGGGACATGATTTTGGGATTGAAAGTTGATTCCAATTTACAGTTAATCAGCGACACAAGCGTCGGAATGTGGGTCAAAATGTAGGCCTTAGTTAAGATGATGTTCATTCAACACATGGTCGAAGATCCATTGGCACTTCATGTGGCGGCCTCTGGGATTCTCAAGGCCGCCTGCTTCCCCTGCTCCATGTAAGCTCCGGAGCTCATTCTCACTTTGGTGAAACACTAAAACATAGCCATCTGGGTTGTCATGCTTTCCACCCCAATTCTGAGAGGCTACCCAACGCCTATGGTGTCTTTGGACACTGCAACTTTTGTTGTAGGGTTGGTAATTCCCCAATTTGATGATGTGGCCTTTCTCACCCAGTCTCTAGCCTTGGAGGAATTTTAGAAGCTAGATCACATAGCCTGGCAATATCTCAATAACAACTGGCTTAAGGTGCCAAGGAGGGATTTCAAAAAGATGAAGCTAGAGATCCCCTAGACAGAATTCAAAGAGAGCATATAGATGGGGATCATCACTCTATGCAGGGTCTTTGGAGAGCCCCATGCTCGGGGATTCTCGGCATGGATGTACTATTTATTTTTCGACATCACCTCCGGCGGGTAGAATTTTGATTGGGCTACCATCATCGCCAATCATGTGGACTCTCAGCTCATTAAGGTCACCTGATCCCCAAAATTTTACATGACTTCATACGTCTTATGGGAACTGGCACAACAATTCCCATCACCTAGGGATTACTTACAAGTGGCAAGCTCAAAATTGGCAAAGGCTAGAATGCTCCATGGGATTATTTCCCACAGATCTAATGGGAGGCCACTTTCGTCAGCTTTTGCAGAGTAAATGATGCCTTCATTTACTACAACCTTCTTACACCCACTTGGGATGCTAGATACCATCTCTCCAAGGAAGCAATGAATTTGGTAAGCACCTATGGCCATTACTACATTCAATACCAACAACACACTTACATTCGGGAGACCGGCTTCTCCAGGAAACTTAACTTATTACCCAAACATTATGGGGATAAGATAATTCTTTTAGAATACTACAGATAGATTCTGGAGTTGCACGCCCTCTTCACAGTGAAGAAGATTACTAATATCTCATTCCCAATCTCTTGTGGGAACTATTATTGCATCCTTGTTGCTACGAAGGAGGTCGATAGTGAACTTAAAAGTTTAGGGTCGGTAGAATTTTATTTGGAGCAGAAGAATTTTGATCCGCTAGGCAAGATAGCAACGACACTTCCCCAGCAAGCCCCTCCACATGATCTATCTCTGGTTGTTGTCCCATCCACAGTTCCCATAGCGAAACAAATGAAACAAACCCTAGCAGCATCCCAGCAAATGAAGGAGATGTTAATCACCCAGTTGGCCACCCCAGTTATTATGGTCGGACATGCCCGCCCTTCCAATTCTTCCTCGCTTGTAGAATTAATGGTCTGAGTAATGGGGACCGGAGCAGGGGAAGAGTAGGCAGCCATGTTAGATGCGGGGCCCCCATTGGTAACCAAGAGGAAGAAGAAAAGAACAGTTGATCTTTAGCCAAGGGAGGAACCAAAACTAGGGATGCCTGACATCCTTGAAATACAGATTGTCTCCTTAGACTCTCCGGAGCTGGACAATCAGCCCGAAGATCCCTCGAAGACCTCCCCTCTGCACGATGACTTTGATGACATATTCAGGATGGACAAACTTCTAAACTTATAAGGGGATATCGGGAAGGCGGTGGAAGACATCACCGCCCACGAGGAAGTGACCATCCCCACGGAAGGGGAGATCCTGGAGAATGCAGTCGCCATAGAGTGGGAAGTCCGGGTAGAAGGGGAAAAGGAACAAGAACAGATGAACATCGCCAAGGAGTAGGAGATACATGTTACAAAGACCAACACCGTGGAGGAAAGGCAAGTGCAGAATGTGAAACCATCATCTGCTAAGGGAACCGAGCCTATGGGAACAACCATAACCTCAACTGTCGTGCTCCAGACACCCCTTCCTACCCCAAAGAAGGTAACATTCGGTGAGGTGATCACAGCAGCCCAAATATTGAACCTTGGCCAGATATCTCCGCCACCTCTTGAGGATATTCCAACGGAGGAAAATATTTCGGCAAAAGATGTCGAAGAAGAACAACAACAGCAGCGACAGTAGCAAGGCGAGGGGCAGAACCTTGGAAACATAGATGTTGAATCTGGCACTACTAAGAAAATGGACACCAAGGCAGAAGATACCAATGTCACTAAGGAAGATGATGCAGGTGGTCTAGAGGATACGGGGAAAGAGTCTGAAGAGACTCAAGACACCAGGGATATACAACAGAACCCTAGAGGGGATTCGTAGGATTAGAATTTGGTAGCAAGGCCACCCCTGCCACCACAATGGTTGGTGGATTCTAAAAAGAGGAACACCCCAGCAGAAACAAAGGTCCATCTCTCTCTATCTGAGATGATGGCACAGGCGTAGGGGGCCCCAAACCAAAAGAAGGCCCCGACCCTCCATTCCACTCGGACCGGTCTGGGTGGAGAAACAATTGCGGTGATTGCAACACCTCCCCCAGAGATAGATGCGACAACAGCCAGAGCCAAGGACTATACGATCACAGAAATATCTCTAGGGAAAAGAGATAAATAGAGCGAATTGGACCTATTAAAAGAGGCCAACTGGGTATAGAGGCCCATTATGAAAAGAAAGCCCAGAAGCTCCAGGAAGAAAGGGAAAAGAATGCAAATCTTGTTGGGCTTTTGACGGAGCTTGCACAACCCATCACTGTCATTCCTCTAGAAGCTTGCACATCTGGAGCACTGCTCCCACAGGGTGATATAGATGCGCTAAGAAGTATGAAAAAGAAAGCGCAGGCAGCTGATGACTGGGTGGCTCAATAGGTAGGAAATGTTCAGCGTTTCCTAGTGGCTACACTCTTGGACACATACGCAGCCAACAACATTCTACACTGGGCCAAAAATACCATCACCATCTGGGAAGGAGAGACTGAGTAGTACAAGGCCTAGATGAATGAGTTGGGAGAACTCATGAGTCTCGGAGAAGAGATTGTCATTGAGGCTGGAATTTTGGGAGAGGAGTCCTTCAACTTTGTCCAGACCCAGCACTCCAAACTTGATCTCACATTGGAGATAAGCAAGCAACTAGTAGGGGCCCTACGGGATAAAGTTCTGGAGGTAGAGTATTCTTTAAATATGTACAAGGCATTCATTACAAGGGTTTCAAAAGTCGATCCCTTTAGTACCGAAACATGTACTCCAGAGGAATATGTCATAGGAAAATTTGATGAGCTGATGGAAGCTCGATACCGGTCCCCGGAGGGAATGGACAGAGAAAAGATGTCACGTATATCTTGCATGGTGCTCCAGGCCCACAATGTCATGAATATGGCCATAGAATTCAAAGTGAATACTCTAGATCTGGGTGAACATGTGGAGATGGCCAAGTCCCGTCGAGCTAGTCACAAGGATATCGATGAAGATGGCATTGCCCAGCTCTTGGAAACATTCAAGAGTAGCAAGGAACAATAATGTTCTCCAAATTTTGGATATTTTTACTAGCAGGGTGCATTCTTTCATATTTAGCATTCTTTGACCGTAAGCTCTCGAATCCCGGAGTCCCAGATCCAACATTTTTTTATTCTTTTGGAGACCCCTGTCCAGGTTCCCCGGAGTCGACCAGTCGCTATCCAACAATCAGTAAGGGTGTCAGAAAGTAGGTGACTCCAGCAAGGCACGTCAGCTCAAAGGATGGTTCTAACAGATGGTCTTCCCGAGGCGCTGCTCCAGCATTAACTACCTGGCGCATTGAAGACAGTGAGCCACATATTCCATTGATGAGGCATGTAGCCTCGAACTCCGAAAAGATCATATTTATTCTCTTCTTCCGTCGGTGCTCTTCTCGAAGCCAATTCTTCCATACTTCTCTTCTTATCTTATTCTTCTGACATGTTAGACCTCAGCCCTCTTCGAGGTGATTGTAAATGCGGTGCAGGTAGTACCGGCCACCGAATATTATATTTTATTGTTGAGTGTAAATTTAGATTAGGTTAACTTTAGGACAAGTATGTGTATAAATAACAAGTCTGACCTCATTTCAAGGGTCGGCGAAATCGATGATTTTGTAGTCCATACTATTAGCTTTCAGCATTTCATTTATTGTAGTTGCAGAGTGATGAGGCCAATATAAGGCCTATTTAGCTTATAGTTTCATGTGCTTTTATGACTAGATTTTGAGAACTTCATAAGCTTTCATAATACATTTTCATAATGTTTACACTTATATCTTAGAACTTCTATATACATAGGTATGTGAATGTGTGTGGAATATTTTAAGTTTATAAATATGGTATCTATATGTTGCATGGTTATGTGAAACTAAATCTGGTATCTTTTTTTCCTACTTTAAGTTGGGTTGTTTTTCCTGTAGCCATGTGATGAGAGCAAGCTAGTAAAGAAACTTATTATGGATTTTGTCTTGGATACATATGCATGCTAATCTTTTGCAGGAAACGGTGGATATGCGGGTAAAGAAGAAGTCAACATGAAAGAACAAAGTGATGCCTTCAGGGGACCAGTTATTGTGGGACTCATAATGACTCCACTACTCTTGGGTGATAGCGGTTTTCTATTGTAGACAAAGTCAATCCTGAATAAGAGCCACGATGGAGTAAATCCAGCAGTGGCGCATTCCTATATTTGTGTGTAATTGAATACAGTTTGTTCCTGCATTCAATAATGTTGATCATGTATCTTAATGATTTCCATATCCCTAATGTTGGGGGATCCTAATTGCTAAGAGATCTATTTTAGAATTTTTTGTTAAATAAGCTGGAATTTATGATTCCTTAATTAGTTAGTATTACGGGAATCCTTTATGTAATCCAGTGAGAAGCAAATACAATCTTATTTTCTGCACTATTGTACTCCTGTTTCATGAATGAATAAATAAAGCCTTCAATTCTTAGTTTCTAAGTTTTTGTTCATTCACTCTTCCATGGGGGCCCACGCGAGAACTCAGTTTATAGTTCAGTAGGAAATAGTCATAATTTATTTGAAGCATTTAGGACTTTGTTGCTCCTACAACCACTGGTAATAGCACTATTGGTTGTTCATGTAGCATAGGCAAGTAGTTAACTTACTATTACAGCATGTTCTTATATCTTTAGATTAAGTTGTTAATTCCATTTCCTAGTTTAGAGTTACTTTTAGCATTTTCCATTCCTTAAATGGTGATGACTTCTAAGGTGGATTAGAGCATATACTTTGTCGATACCATTTCAAGTTTACGTCCCTAGTCAATAATTTAATGAGTTTAGTATGATTTTCTTAGTATGATAGTTGGCATTGTTTGTTGCAAAGTCACTATAAGGAGGATGTCCAATCCTTCATTGCAGAGGGTATAATACTAACCAGTCATTTTTGGCGCCGTTGGCAGGGATGGTGTCAATTTAGTCTAGACCAAGAGTCATTGTCTTAGATTTAGTTCATCTTTTTTTTTATGCATAAAAGAAGAGGTCATCTTGGGCATTTCCTTCTTGAATATAACCAGGCCAAACCATTTAATATCCTTAACCTTGAGCTTAAGGAGCCCCTAGTTGTGAACATCGAAGAAGAAGAACTTTTTGTAAACCCATTTTCTAATGAGAAAGAACCATCATCCTCTAAAGAGTCATTGCATTTGAATGAACTCTTTGCTGAACCTTAGTATCAACAGTCAGGTCCACCTCCAAGGATGGTTCAACCTACTTTTCCTTTCCCTATCCCTCCTCGGTAGGGAAACCAAAATCTGAAGAACATACCTGCTGCCGCACTCCCAAAATTTTATGGCCTCATTACTGAAGACCCAGAGACCTTCTTATTTGAGTTTGACATCCTCTATAGGAGTTATGACTATACAACCGATGCCCATAAACTGAAGTTGTTTCCCTCAACTCTTAAAGAGGCTTCTCTACATTGGCTCATGTGGCTGGGAGCTAATTCCATAGGAGACTGGGACGCCATGAGCAATATGTTCATTTCAAAGTATAAGGAATACTATAGGGGCGGAGATTTAAAGGGAGATGACATTTTTAAAATGTCACAGAAAGAGGACGAGACTTTGGAGGATTATATCTCTCGGTTCATGTTTAACCTATAGCATAACATGCAACACCAACTGAATGAGGAATCCCAAAAACATATTTTCTTGAAAGGTGTACATGAAGGAAGTATGGAGGCCTTGGACCTTATGGCTGGAGGCGACATCACCCAGAAGAACTGGGCAGATATCAAGAACATCTATATGAATTATTCAAGAGCCACTGTTAAAAAGGGTAGAGGAATCTGAGACTTACCTCATAAGTCTACTAGTACCGGGGTATCTAAGATGGAACTTTCATATCTTCTGTCGGACTTCAAGCAAGACATCATTAATGATGTCGCTACTCAGCTGGACACCATGCAGGCCAGGCAGAAGAAGGAAGATGTTGATGATGTGTTAGCTAAATACTTCCCACATTGTAGAGAAAAGAAGAGAAGCTGCAAGTGCAAGACTGTTGCAAATGTGGAGTCCCAGTCAATGTCTACGAAATTCAAAGCTATAGATGAAAATGGAGAGGTGCTCTATGTCGCTCAACGCAGGCCATAGGCCCAAAGACTAGGTATGCCACAAGATCCTCTCCAAACTTCTAGCAATAATAATCCATGGCAAAATTTTCAGAATATGGGTCCCTGCAGCTTTGGTGGGTATAATAATTGGCAAAAAACCTAGCAGGGTTGGTAGCAACCTCAGCAGGGGTGACAGCAACCTCAGCAGGGTTGGCAGCAACCCAATCAGTGGTCTAACCAACCCAATCAACAAGATTTAATGCCACCACCTCAACAATAGGCTATAATGCCTCCTCCTGCAGCCAATGACAATCTGCCTAAGCAAACCCAGTTGCCAGCTCAGCCTAATCCTAATCTCAATAATAATCCGCAAGCTCAGTAGCAAAGCTATGCCATTTCCTTAAACAATATCCATCTCAGGTCAGGAACTACTCTTTCCTCTCCTCCAACGCCTATCATCACAGAGGTTGAAGAGCCACCTTATAAATCAGCTGATGTGCCATCTCCACAAACCTCTCTCGCAGCTAAAGAGCCCTCATTTCCTCAAAGGTTAGTCAACCAAGCTGAACCCATAGTCAACCTCATAGTAGCAGATTTACTCAATCAGTTGAAGCAAATGACAGTAAAAATACCATTACGTGATGCAATCAAAGAAGTTCCTATCTACACAAGGCTATTAGGGAAGCTTGTATAAAACAACCAGGGAGGAAGAAGAAGGATCCTAAGACTAGTCATGTAGTAGGACAGTTGTCTGATCTTATGCTAGAAAATTTAACTGTCCTCAAATACTCTGATCCAGGGAGCCCTGTCGTTACAGTCACTATTCATGGTATGCAAGTTCAAAATGCTTTGGTCGATCTAGGTGCCTCTATAAATGTCATGACCAAGGAGGTATTGTCTTAATTGAATATTATTGGTCTTAGAGATACCCCAACCATCTTGTAGCTTGTTGATAGCTCTATTGTCAAACCCGATGGAATGATAGAAGACGTCATTGTTACCTTACACTCTTGGGAGTATCTAGTGGATTTTTTTGTTCTCTCACCTAAATCTGATATGGGAGGGTATCCTTTGATCCTAGGGAGACCATGGTTGGCCAATTTTGATGCCTTCATAGCCTGTAGGTTCGGGAAAATGACCATATCTAATTGGGTCCATACCAAAAACCTAACCCTATATTCCCCTACTTAACCCATGTTGCAAGATGATGAGGCAGTATGGCCAGAACTAGAGGATGTAGAAAATGAAGTCAATTCAATCCATCAACTCATGGTGATAGTAAGGGAGCCATTTGTAGCTTCTAGGGAAGAAGATGAGATAATTTCATCCATTATCGCTAATGAATATGGCATAGATTTCGAGTTGTGTCCACGATCAGACTGTATTTTGGAGACTATTTTTCCTACTCCACATATCTCTCCATACTCACTATCCTCCCACTTTCTTCACTCCTTATTACCCCATGAGATGGATTCACCACCAATTTCTCAGTTGACCATGTTGGATAAAGTAGTTAAAATGGAAGTCAGACCAGGAAAGAAATTGAATGTCAGCAAAACCTTGTCATTACCACACCAGAAAGATATCCTTAAGCTGCTACAGGAAAACCAGTAGGCATTTTCCTTGGATTATATGGACATGAAGGGGTTAGATCCTAAGTTGTGTACTCATCAGATCTATATGAGTCCAGAGTATAAACCAGTAAGGCAACCTCAGAGGAGAGTAAATCCTATCCTCAGGGACATAGTCAAAACTGAGCTTCATAAATTTTTAAATGTTGGTTCATCTACCCCATTTTTGATAGCCAATGGGTGTCGCCCTTAGTCATAGTACCCAAAAAGGAGGTAAATGGCGAGTTTGTGTGGATTATCAGGAGCTCAATGCAACCACTAAAAAGGACCATTTTCCACTCCCATTCATAGACCAAGTCCTTGATAATCTATTTGGTAAGAAATATTTTTCTTTCCTGGACGGGTTCAATGGTTATAACCAAATACAAATAGCTCCAGAGGACCAGGAGAAGACTACCTTTACCTACCTATGGGGAAATTTTTCCTACTCTATCCTACCATTTGGCTTGTGCAATGCCCCAGTCACCTTCCAACAAGCTGTTATCAGTATTTTTTCAGACATATCTTCTGACTGTATGGAAATTTACATGGACGACTTCACTGCTTATGGGGACACTTTTGAAGAGGCTAAAGCCAATCTGGAAAAGGTACTTTGGAGATGTCAAGACTACAATATTTCTCTCAATAGTGAGAAATGCTTCATGATGATGGAGGAAGGTGTTGTTTTAGGACATTACATCTCCTCACATGGCATCTAGGTAGATCCAGTGAAGATTGCAGTAATCAGCACTCTGTCAACTCTAGAAAAGCAAAAAGATGTCAAGACTTTTCTCAAGCATGTTGGATACTATAGGTAGTTTATTAAAGACTTTAGTCAAATTGTAGCACCCCTTTTTAACTTGTTGAAAAAGGATTCTAAGTTCTCTTGGAATGCTGCATGTGAACAATCTTTCCTGCAGCTTAAGGGTGTTCTCACCACAGCTCTGGTACTGAGAGGTCCCAATTGGGGGTTTCCATTCCATATCAACACAAATGCCTTTGACTATGCCATTGGAGTAGTGCTCGGCCAGAAATCAGATGTTGTTGAACATGTCATTTACTTCATCAGTAAGAACCTACAGGGAGCTGAATTCAATTACACTGTGATAGGGAAAGAGTTGTTGGCGATCATCTATGCCCTGAATAAGTTCAGGCACTATATTATTGGATATGAGATATTCGTCCATACAGGCCATTCAGCTATCAAATACCTGATGAATAAACCAGCCATCTTTGGAAGGTTGGCTCAATGGTTGCTACTGATGTAGGAATTTTATATTACTATTGTGGACAAACCTGGGAAAGCCAATGTAGTGGCTGACTTTCTTTCTCGCTTACATGTTCCTGATGATCCTACAGCCATCGATGATAGTTTTCTAGATGAGAATCTCTTCCTATTATTAGCACAAAACCCGTGGTATGCCGACATTGCCAACTATCTCACTACCAGGAGGACACCATCTCACTTCTCTTCCAAAGAATGGAAATTGATGGCTGAGAAGAGTTTTAACTTTTCTTGGATTATTGGTTTCATGTTTTATACTGGTTTGGATCATGTTATGTGCAGGTGCATTCGTGAAGATGAAACCTATGACATCCTTCGGGTGTGTCATGATGAGCCATGTGGTGGCCACTTTGCAGCAAAGCGGACGGCTTTCAAAATCTTGACTAATGGGTAATATTGGCCGAATCTCCACAAGGATTCTGCTAGGCATACCAAGAAATGTGATCAGTGCCAACGCATGGGAAGGCCTACTAAAACTGATGAGATGCCCTTGCAGCCTCAGGTCGTTGTGGCCACTTTTGACAAATGGGGGGTCAAGTTTGTTGGACCCATTGACCCTTCTTCTCATGGTAAGTCTTACATTCTAGTCTGTACTAACTTTTTTACTAAGTGGGCTGAGGCTAAACCAATGAAGCATCCTCACGATAACAATGTTGCCAAGTTTTTATATGAATGCATCTTTACTAGATTCGGTGTTCCTAGAGAAATAGTGTCTGATCAGGGTTCTCAATTCACTTCCAACCTCATAGCTACCTTGATGGAAGAATATAAGATTTGCCATGGAAAGTCATCCCCTTATCATCCGCAAGCCAATGGCCAGGTGGAAGTTACCAATCGGGAGCCGAAAGCCATCCTTACAAAGATTGTCTCTCTTCATAAGAAATATTGGGCCGCCAAGCTTCCTGAAGCACTCTGGGCCTATAGGACTACTTGGAAAACTACTACAAGGTTCTCCCCGTTTCAACTAGTTTATGGTAAGTCTACCATGATGCCAGTAGAATTTGAGCATAAGACACTACACACAGCATTGGAGCTCAGTCTGGATCTTATTGAAGCTCAATAGGAGCGCATCCTCAACTTGAACAACCTTGATGAATGGCGGAAGTCTTCTTTGGCTAACACAGAGTTGGTGCAGCAACAAAGGAAGCAGTGGCATGACAAATTTATTAAGGATAAGACATTTGCAGTCGGTGACTGGGCCCTCCTGTATGACTCCAGATACCAGCATACTCCTGGTAAGTTTCAAACTAGCTGGTTAGGGCCTTATGAAATTATTGTTGTTTTTCCCAATGGTGGTGTGCAGTTGTCTACTGTTGATCCTATCTATTTAAAATTACTGGTTAATGGCCACCGGCTTAAGTTGTATCATAAACCCTAGAGCAAAGCGGAGTTCCTACAACAATTTGATTATGATAAGTTTTTGAGCCTCCTGTAGCAAATGCATATGAGCCCCTCGCTCGTATTCATTCTTCACTTTGAGCCATGTTCGCAATACCCCATAATAATTACTTCCCTCCGGGAAGTACTTTCTCCGCAATAAATTTCATTTCATTATTACTTGTCTTCCACCCATCCACCTCATTATTCTCCAAAATTGAATGAAAATTTTGCGCCACTGTTAGTACTTTATCAGGTTTGTGTGTACTATCTTTGGCATTTGATTCATTAATTAGTTTTTAATTAGCTTTGCTCTTGTCACATGAACAATTGTGGGACCAATTGCCTACTTAAGTTGGGGGGGAGAAAATCTGCGATTTGTTTTATATATCTATGTACATATTGAATGCTATAGTTTTAAAACTTTTAAATATTGTACCCTTTTACATGAATGTTGCCCAATTTAGCTTTTGAGATATGAAAGCCTCGAAAATAGTGATTTATTTCACACGAAGAAGCAAAGGTGTTCAATGCGGACATCTGTTGAGTAAGTATGAATAGTTAAGCTCTTAAGATATGATAGATTTGCATTCATTTTCTCATGCAGTGCTTAACAAACTTGAAACTCCAGAACTTTCCATCTTTGCAAAACCTTCAGCTTCACATTTTTTCTGTAACTTTCTTGATATAGTTTTTGTGTACTCTCTACAATTTTTCTTGTATCTTTCATACTCTGAGGGAATGGGTGGTGACTTGATTCGATGTGAACCAACAGTTAATGATCTTTTGCTAAACAATCAAGCTTGTATGCCACGATTCCAAGCTAGGGGTTGGCTTGATTACATTCTTAAGTTGACCAGCTTGGATGGAGAGGTAGCATTTCAATTTTTAAACACGTTGCATGATGGAGTGGCCACTGTCAATGGATTAAGAGTGTCATTTTCACGAATAGTTGTAGTATAAGTAATGGGGTTACCACAGGAAGGAGAAGAGTTTTCAAAAAGCTTCGACCTGGCAACAGCAAGAGCACAATTCACTCTGCATTTAGACCCACCATTGGAAATTGACAAGAAACAGGGTACTAGCAAGATGTCTCTACCTGAAGCTTATAAGTAGTGTGCAGTGTTCATTATAAAATATTTCACTTGTGAAGGTTGTCAAGCCTACTTGCACGTTGTTCATTTCAAATTTTTGAGCTACCTACGGCACGATAACCGGCCCATAAATGTACCCAATTTCCTATTCAACATCTTGAAGAAAAGGGCTTCATTGGTACAAGAAGGTAAGCTGAATATTGTCTCCCACCATTATCTAATTAAGTTAATTATTGAAAAAAAACATTGAGAGAACAGTCTGACATGACATGGGAGGATTTTCTGTTAGGAGAGTTTGAGAAAGAACCATTCCATTCATAAATGTTGTCACACTTCTATGAATCATTCCATTCAAGGTTGCTCAAGAATGAGGCCTCAAATATCGATCCATAGCTCTCTAGTCATGGATGTGTAAAAATGTAAAATGAAGGCCCTCAGATT
>MU228306.1:470675-509294 GCA_018584345.1 Thuja plicata
TAAATGACATGGATCAATCTTTAATTAACATTACATATCCCAATAAAATCAACTAAGTCAGCCAGAGATCTCAAATCTCATCATTAATCTAATTACTGTAAGTTGGCCAACATCACTGTTTCCACTCGGCAATTTCAATGGTGCTCGACATTGAGCAACTTTTTTCTCATCATAAGGAACTTTACTTGGCACAAGCAAATTTTCTCATCATAAACAACTTTGCTCGGCACAAGTCAAACTTTCTCAGCATAGAACAACCAGAAAAAATGTCTTTGAAAGATAAACAACAAATTACTTTGCCAAAGTGCCAACTGATCAAGTACCCTTTGAATTGCCTTAACTCAACCATTCACTTGGTCTTCTTGTTAAATCTTCTTCATCATTAGTAGATATGGTACTCAAATAGATAAAAATAGTCTCACCAGTAAAGGTTTGACATCAATGACAAAATAACAATTGCTTGCAATGTCACTTTCCAATGCTACCCCCTAGTAAGTTGAATGCTTGTCCTCAAGCATTACATCTTCTGGTAGTTTCTCTGAAATCTCCAAAATCTTTCCTCCCTTGCCTTTGGCTCTTGAAAGTGTAGTAAAACCCCCTTGTCTTATCCCAGACATCCACTCTATGATCCTCCTGTAGTCGGTCAAGTCTGTCAGTATTGATGTCATACAGGGAACATAGGAGCATTGGTGGTTGCATGGTGAGTGGACACCAAAGTTCCTATCTAATTTGCCTTCCTAGTTGCATATATTTTGGTGCTCTTTGAATAGCTGCTTGGAGGTTGATAGCGCTGTGTGGTTCAAATTTATTCAATTCTTTGGATAACCTACCCCATCTACTTCTGGCACCAGCCAGGGCTCTCTGAAAGGTGAAGTAAGACAAACCATCATACTCTGCATAGACCTCTGTTCAAATTCCAAAAATTTTATCCCTAGTTTCCTCCTTAATTTTTCCATATGTCAAATTGTGCCAATCTCTAAGGAGTATATTTGGCTTGCTGCTCTCTTCTCTTAATGGCAATGGCTCTATTTTCTCCTATTCCCTATAGTTTTCTAGTTGTTTGTCATAGTTGGCTTCATTGTGCATCCAGGACATTAATGCCCTTAGGTGTACATCCCCTATATAAAGTAAAGGGTTCCACTCAGTCTCTGCTAGAATGATGAATTTATGCATGTAGAGTTCACAAAGTAGATTTTGCTGCCATGAAGGAAGGGTTTGGTAAAGGCCATAAAATTCTTGGGCTGACTTGAACTTAGAATCTATATCTTTAATGGTTATAATTAGTTGGAACAAGAGGAACTATTCTTTTATACATATGGTATAAACCCTAGGAGGTGGTCTATATGCAATTATTTGATCAGCCAATTTGAGGGTATGATCCATCTTTTTTTTTTGTTTTGCCAATTGCTCTTCCAATTCTGCAATCTCATCTCCTTGCTTTGTTATGACTTTCTTCAGTTTCTTTTTCTCTTCTCCCCATAAAGTTGTTGTTAAAACATTCTTGTTATGTAATCCAAAGAGAAGCATCTACAAGGTGATTGGGCCACAATCCTCTGCCTGGTTTCTCTGCTTCCTCTGTTCCTTTCATGACTGCTCTAAGAAACTTATTAACCAAGTTCTATTGTAGGGCACTAAGGCAGTTTCTGTGTAGGCTGAATAATGGGTTACTGAGGCACTCTCCTCATTTCTATCTAGAATATCCTGATGGATTTCCTGGGAGCTATTTTGGTAAACATCAAGTTCAGCTTCATAAGTTTATGTTGAATGCAGAGGAAAGTATGGAACTGCAGACTGATTTGAGGAGTCGTCTGGAATGATTTGTACATTGGGTTATT
This sequence comes from Thuja plicata, assembly GCA_018584345.1. Taxonomy (NCBI): domain Eukaryota; kingdom Viridiplantae; phylum Streptophyta; class Pinopsida; order Cupressales; family Cupressaceae; genus Thuja; species Thuja plicata. Next base: position 472,511 of record MU228306.1, read on the forward strand.
CATCAAATTGCAAAGGATAAGTAGGTTGTCTCTCTAAGGACACTCTAGGGAGCTATCCTCTCATTCTAGAGCTTCTTCTCATAGGAGTTTCCTCAATCTCTACAACCTTTTTCTTAATAGCCTTCTTCAGATTCTCTGTTGCAGGAGTAGCTGTTGTAGGAACTGACTTCCTTTTCTTCCCCTTTGAAGAAGTAAGGGTTTGTGGTTTGGCTACAGGAACGGAAGTTTCTCCCTCTATTTTTTGTTTTCCTTTGGTTCGAGAAGAAGTGGGTACATTTCTCTCATGAGCAGCTAAAGGCATACTTTCTTGCAGATTTTCAGTTTCTGCCCCCTGGGTATCTTGCTCATCGGTTGGGTCAATTGGTATTGCATTATCATGACCAATTTGTACATTAGGGTTAACCTGTGGTTATAGGGTTTTATGCTAGACAAACTCTGACCATGCCATGGAAGAGGCATCCCTAAGAGATCTTTCTATTAACAATTTAATTAGGGCATGGTGGGTGACATAATTGACATTTCCTTTTTGGGTCTGCTCATCACTAATGCATAGCATATTGTACAATAAATTTGGGACATTTACTGGTAGATTATGCCTTACATAACTCAGTAATTTGAAATGATGTGTGTGCAAATTGGAAAATCTCTCTTCACATGTAAAATACTTGATAATATGCATAGCCAACTCATTATACGATGGAGGAATAGACATTCTTTTGCACCCTTGTTTGTTAATTTCCAGTTGAGGGTCGCTTGGTAGAGTGAACTGGGCCCTAGCTGATCTAGCATAATGAACATTGGGGTAATTCTCTCCAACTATTGGTAATCTAGTAACTTCTTCTATCTTCTCCTCTATTGCAACCACTATCAATCCCCATACAGTTGCTTTCCCTTCTTCGAATATACTTGCAAATTCAGTTGTTGAGTCCTCATCAAATTCTGTTAGCTTTAAGAAATACCCTAACCAGCCACATGCATTAAACCTTCTTACCACTTCAACATCTAAAAGTAAAACACCATGCACTACCAGCTCGTGTCTCTGTAGCTGGCCTCCCATCTGTGCTTGCCAATTTCCAATTTGTCTACTCTGTAGTAGATAAATGCCTTATTTCTTAAATTTCAGACTACTCATTTTTGAAAAACTATGAGCTTCCTTCTAAATTCCTCTGTTATCCTTAGTATGAACAATGGTGATGTATTTTAACAAGAGAAATTATATTTCTTACTATAGGTTGCCACATAACTTAATTATAAGTCACATCAAGTCTGACAATGAGATATAATTTGGGAATAAAGGTACAACTATTGTGCGATATAGTAATGGACTTCAATGAGACAGAGGAGAAGTACATATTTGAGGTGACAAAATCTTGCAGGAGTAAATAGAAATGACATTTTAGGAATTAATACACTTCTCTCCCCTCTAAGAAACATTGACAAGTGTCCACACTTGACATACTTGGCACGAGGAATGGAACTAGCTTAATGCCGTAATGATGGAAAAAAAAATTGAAAATCTTGTACCTGTCATTCGATCTTCACACATGCCAGAAAAAGGTGGCGAGAGTGGAACAAAAGTGGCAGTGGCTTACGTCAGCATACTCGACTCTTATTGAAAGCAAAGAAAGGAAAAGTTTGATGACGTGGAAGGTGGGTGGGTGGAAGATAGAGAAATGAGATGAGTTGGAAAGAAGACGTGGAAAGTGAATGGAGGAATGAAATTCATGTAAACACAAAGTTTTAATTATGGACATGCTCAATGGAATTCTATTGAAGAGATGCAGGAAGAAGGTTTGCACCCTCTGCTGCAGGAAGTGTTACTTGTTGCTCGTTTGAAATTTGCTGTCGGAACTGCTGTAGGAAGTCTTCTTTTGTTTGAGGTTGGTGATACAACTTTAGCCGATATCCATTGACTAATAGCTTGAAATGTACTGGATCAATTGTGGTCAATTGGATGGCTCCATTTGTGAAGACATGGTTTATTTTATATGGCCCCAACCATCTTTTCTGCAACTTGCCTGGTATTTCTTTGAATCTTGAATCATATAGCAATGCCCAATCGCCAACTTGAAACTTTTTGTTCTTAATATGCGAGTCATGCCATTTTTTTCTTTGTTTCTGGACTATTTCAGTTTTCTCTAGGGAAGATTTGCACATTTCATCCAAGGAATTGAGATGCAACAATCGCTCTTTCTATGCTGCAGGAAGATCAATATTTAACTCCAATGTTGTCCACAAAGTCTTGTGTTTAAATTCAATTGGTAGCATGACTTCTTTTCCATATAACAACTCAAATGGATTGAACCCTATTGTGGTTTTCCAAGTTGTTCTATATGCCCAGATGGCTTCTGATAGTCTGCTGCTCCAGTCCCGGCGATGTAAATGAACTATTTTTGTTAAGATGGCTTCTGTTTCCCAATTTGTAACTTTAGCCTATCCATTGGCCTGAGGGTGATAAGGGCTTGAATTCCTATGTCTTATATTATATTCTTTCATGAGCTCTATTATTAGATTTGAAGTGAATTGGGTGCCTTGGTCAGTTACAAGTTCTCTCGGTACTCCATATCTAGTAAAAATTTCATCATACAAAAATTCTGTAACCTTATGGTCCCAGCCATGTTTCATAGCTTTTACTTCGACCCATTTGGTCAAATAATCTATGCACCCCAGGATGTAACACTTCCCATTGGATGGAGGGTCTAATGGACCAATGAAGTTCATGCCCCATTTGTCAAATGGAGTTACCACCACCTATGGATTTAGGGGCATTTCATCTGATCTAGTTGGTCGGCCCATTCTCTGACATTTGTCACATTTCCTTATGTAGCTGGCTGCATCCTTATGAAGTATAGGCCAGTAATATCCAATTGTTAAAATCTTTTGGGCTATCCTTTTTGTTGCAAAGTGTTCCCCACATGGATCATTATGATAGGCATGGAGAATGTCATATGTCTCATCTTCTCACACACATCTTCTCATTACTTGATCAGGTCCAGTGTAAAATAGTATGTTATCAATCCAAGAGAAATTAAAGCTTTTCTCGACAAGCAGTGTCCTATCCTTGTAAGAAAAATGTGTTGGCATTTTGTTAGCCGCAAGGTAATTAGCTATGTCAGCATACCACAGACTTTGGACATAAATATGAAACAAGTGCTCATCTGGAAATGCATCATCTATCAAAGTAGTGTCTTCTTCAGCATGGTGAATTCTGGATAGATAATCAGCTACTACATTTGCCTTGCCAGGCTTATCAACTATAGTAATGTCAAATTCCTGCAAAATAAGAAGCCATCTTTCTAACCTACCTGTAATGGTAGGTTTGTTCATGAGATATTTTATTGCTACATGGTCGGTATGAAAAAAAATAGGATAGCCAGTTATGTAATGATGGAATTTGTTCAGAGAATAAACTACTACTAGTGATTCTTTCTCAGTCACTATATAGTTTAACTCTGGTCCATGGATGCTCTTGCTAATGTAGTAAATTGCATTCTCTAGGTTATTGGACTTTTGTCCTAGGACAACACCTATTGCGTAGTCTGAAGCATCTATATGAATGTGAAATGGCAAAGACCAGTCAAGACCCCTAAGTATGGGTGCAGTTGTCAATAGTTTCTCAAGCTGTAGGAAGGATTCATTACATTCCTTTGTCCAATTAAATTTAGCCTCTTTGGTAAGAAAAGTATATAGAGGACTAGCTATTTGACTAAATTTTTGGATGAAGCTCCTATAGTAGCCAACATGTCCTAGGAAAGACCTAACATCCTTTTTCTTTGTAGGAATAGGTAGTGTGAGAATTACCTCTATTTTTGCAGGATCTACCTGGATTCCAGCTTTGGAGATAAAGTGTCCCAGCACTATGCCTTCATGCATCATCATGAAGCATTTCTCACTATTGAGAGACAAGTTGTGTTCCTAACATCTGATTAGTACTCTTTCCAAATTATTCAGGGTGCTTCCTCAAAGGTGACACCAAATGTAGTAAAGTCATCCATATATATATCTCCATACAATCATGTGATATGTCAGCAAAGATGTTGATTACAGCTCTTTGGAAAGTAGCTGGTGTATTGCATAAGCCAAATGGTAATACAAAATAAGCATATGTGCCCCAGGGGCATGTGAATGTAGTCTTCTCCTGATCTTCTAGAGAAATGTTGATCTGGTTGTAATCATTGTATCCATCTAGAAAGGAGAAATATTTCTTACCAGCCAGAGTGTCTAGGACTTGATCAATAAAGGGTAAAGGAAAATGATCCTTCTTTGTGACATTAGTCAACTCTCTGTAATCCACACATATTCACCATTTCCCCCCTTTCTTAGGTACAATGACCAAAGGTGATACCCACTTGCTATCAGAGATTGGATAGATGAAACCAGCATCTAGTAATTTTTGTAATTCACTTTTGACTATTTCTCTCAATGCTAGATTTATCCTTCTTTGAGGTTGGCATAGTGGTAAGCTACCATCATTAATGTAGATCCTATGGGTACAAAGTTTGGGATTCAAACCTAGCATGTCTCCATAATCCCAAGAAAAGGCTTTCTCATGCTTATGCAAGAGTTTTGTTAACAATGCCAATTGTGGGGGTGGCAACTTGTTGTTTACATGGATATTATAACCTGGGGAAATTTCCATAGTAGTTGTTAGTTCTACCATGGACATTTTAGGTACTGGGCTTGTAGATACTTCACATGGTAATAATTGGCTAATTATCTCAGGGCTTGCTGGAAAGACACAGTCTTCATAGGTACATAGCTATAGAATAGAACTTTCAAAAACATATTTTGCCACTATACACTCATTTGTAAGAATACTCTATATTACATAATCTTCCTCTTGCATTTTTAGAAAAGTATGTTTGTGTATCATCATAAAGTTGGGCAACAAAGTTGACCTCTTCTTCCTCATCCCCTAGTTCTGGCCAAACAGGATCTCTCAAGTATGGCTGAGACTGGGCAGGAGGATAGAGTGCTAGCTTCTTTATTGCCTGACCATTTGAAATTGTCATACTTCCTGATCTGCAACTAATTTTTGCATCAGTGGTGGCTAACCAAGGTCTCCCTAGGATGACTAGATAGCCGACAAAGTTTACTTTTGGTGATAAGATGAGAAAATTAGTAGGGTATTCCCATGAGTCTAAGGTGACTACCACATCTTTTATAGAACCATTTGGAGTGACTATTGAACTGTCAGCAAGTTGTAACACTGTTGGAGTTGTTCTCAAACCCTCTATACTTAGTCTGTGCATTGTATCTTTGGTCATTACATTTATGGTTGCTCCCAAATCAACTAAACATTTTTAATAGATTGTCCATTAATTATCAAGTCAACTACTGGACTTCTAGGGTCTAAATACTTGGGTATAACTACCTTTCCCAACATGATATCAGCAAGTTTCCCTATGACATGAACTATTTGAGGGTCCTTCTTTTTCCTTCTAGAATTTTTAAGGCATACGTCCTTAATAGCTTTTCCATAGATAGGAACGTCTTTGATAGATTGAAACATAGGTATTTGGATGTGCATATTTTTCAGCTGCTCAAGAATGTCAAACAATATTTCTTCTTGGGATATAGACTTTTCTATTGTGAGCCTTTGTGGAAAAGGAGGGTCAACTAAGGTTTTAACATCAATTTTGCTGTATTTTTGAGTTGATTGGGTGGTATCTTGCAATGTAGCCTCTGGACGAGGTGTTGATTATGCAAGAGTGTCTACAACTTCTATGATAATAGGATGTTCAGGTGCAGGTAGAGTAGTACTGGACCTCAAATGGATATAAGATATCTCAAGTGTGTAAGCAGGGTATTGTTGTGTATCAGTGGTATACATTGGCTGTTGTTGTTGCTTACTATTTGGATTTGGTTGCGGCTGAGAAGAAAATTGGGTTTACTTTGGATTAGGGCTAGTGGTTGCAGGAGGTGGCATTATTGTAGGAGGAGGGGCTGGTAGTGGAAGTTGTGGAAAAGCAAGATTTTGGCTAGGCCATTGTGGAGGTCCCCTCCATTGGTTATTTTGCTACCAATTTCCTTGTGGTGGTTGTCATTGATTTTTCTGGTTGGGCCACTGGTTATTCTACTGGTTAGGCCATTGGTGATTTTTCCACTGGTTATTTTTTTGGTTAGGCCATTGGTTATTCCAGGCTGGCTAAGAGTACTGAGAAGGATTCTGATAGATTTTGTTTTTCTATTGAATATTGTAAGGATTTGAAAATTGTAATGGGTCATGAGGTATACCTTGTCATGAATCCCATGGTCAACGTTGAGAAACAAAGAACACTTGGTCATCATCTCCTTCTATCTTCATGTTACTCGGTAGGCAAATGTTGATTTTCCAGGTTCACCACTAGCTTGCATCCGCAGTCTTTCTTTTGTTTACGACAATGAGGACAGTACTCAACTAACTGCAATTCAATGTCTGCATGTTTCTTCTTGGTAGTCATGGTGTTGAGATGCGTAGCAACATCATTAATGATGTCTTTCTTGAAATATACTAGAAAATTAGATATCTCCAACTTAGAAATGCTCAAACTGCTCCCTTAAATGACTGTAGACTGATATCCTCTACTTTTCTTCCCAGTTGATCTGGAGTAGCTATGAAAGATTTTCTTGAGGTCATCCCAAGAAGATTGGGATATGTCCCCACCAGCCATGAGGTCCAATGCTTCCAAACAACTATCATTCACTCCTCTTAAGAAGACTAGCTTCTGTGAATCCTTCGCCAGAACATGTTGGGGATTCTTCTGCATGGTGTATAAGAAACGTGAAACATAGTTCTCCAAGGTTTTGTCCTCCTTTTGCGACATTCTAAAAATTTCATCTCCCCTTGGGTCACTCCCCTTGCAATATTCTTTGTATTTCTACGGAAATAGAGTCTACATCTCATCCCATGTGTCTGCTGCATTTTATCCTAGGCCCACGAACCATCGTAAGGCTGACTCCCTTAGTGTTGCTAGAAACAATTTGAGTTTGTGGGCATGAGTGTTATAGTCAAAGCTATGGCAAAGGATGTCAAACTCAAACAAAAAGGTGTTAGAATCTTTAGTTATCAGCCCTTAAAACAAGTGCAATAGAGGGTATATTTTTGAGATTGGCATTGTTTATAAGGCTTGGTAGAGGAAACTGGAAAGTAGGTTATGCGATTACTGGAGGTATTGGGAGTTGGAGTTGTTGTTGGAAAGGTATATTAGCCACAAGATTGTTAAAAGAAGGTGTGTTTGGGTTAGAATTATCAAGAAAGCTGGCCAAGATTTGAGCGAAAGGCCAAAGACCACTTATATCAAAAGGCTCTGCTCCAGCGGAAGATGCTATAGGAAACTTGGGACTTGCGTCAACAAAAGGCAACTCAATTTCTTCAACTCGCTCATTCAAATTTGTAGACTCTCCTAGAAGAAATCTTCCATATTCATCTCTTCTTCTTCCCCTTTGATGCATGCAAATGAATTCTTCACACTGGTGAAGCAAATTTAAAACTACAACCACTAAAAACTAGCTTAGAAATAAAAAATGACTCAGAAATTTTCTTAGCTTCACACCATCCTCGGCCGTGGTGCCAAAAATGAATCACCTCACAATAGGTGCTTAGTAATCATTCCCAAAGCCTCTCTTAGGAATAATTTATTCAATCTAAGGATCACTTCTCCCACCATGAGGTGCATTTAGTTTGTTAACCAAGGGACGTATACTTGAAATGGTATGTCACAGTATGTGCACGAAGTTCCTTAAAGAGTCACTCTACCTATGCTGCAGGAAAGTAAAATACATGAAAGGAATCTATACTAGGGCTATAGGAAAGGAAACACACCTACTCCTTACTGAAATGAACACTACAAATTGCAAACTCTACTTAAGCCTATTCTTTCAACCTAGAGCATTCACTATAACTATCCTTGCAATGTTGTAGGAACATTCACAAAGTACAATGTTGTGGGAAGAAACTGTAAGCTTCTATCTAGAATTCTGGAAATACAGGAAGTAAATCTATTCTACTTCTACTCTAATCCACCTCCCAAGTGGGCCCCCTTGATTGGCTTCTGCTAATCTATGAACACAGAATATAAACCAAAATTTACTTCATTGTATTCCAAGAACTGATTACATGAGAATGGTACGTAAAACTGAAAATGAACTTGTTGTGCAAGATACAATCAGAACATTGTATTCCAAAATATCCAAACTTAGAAAATAAGAGTCTCCTCCCTGTAAATAGAGGATTGACTTCTTTATTCTAAAACAGAAAAGGAACCATCTAACTGAAACTATGCCAGAGAGAAAAAATAGGAAACACAACAACCCACGACATATGTAATGAAGTCTGGGTGACTGAGTCAACATGCTGGAAGTGTAGAAGGAATATAGCAGCACTTCATTCATGCATTTCTGAAATAGTGGCTCCTTATTTGCAGTAGTTGTATCTTCTCATGCCATGATGGTTATCCGCTCGCAGCTGGTCTTTATCATTCTCTTTGAATGTTGTCAACCACTCCCAAGCGGCTCCTATTTCTTGGAAGGTTAGTTATCATGCAAAGATATTAATACAAGTAGCCTAATCAAATTAATCTAGATATTAGAACACACATTCTGATTATTATATGAAATACTACAATATATATAATATTGGCACAATATGACATATCTATTCTACCTATATGTTTAATGGTTCTATCTATACTTTGACATGAGTTCAACTGATTATAAGTCCACAATTGTTCTAGTAATACTTAAAAATAGAGTATAAAGATTAATATAATAGAGATAGTAAATGGTCTCATCACGTGAGTTGAACTACACATTGCAAATGCAAGATTCCCCTAGCTTTGACAAGATGATCAAGAATGTCATCCATATTGAAGAAGTCATGGTTAAAAAGGGAGAAATCACTCTCCAAAGTGATAAAAAATCTACCAACTCCAACAACAAGCCTAAATTCTGGAAAAAAAAAAAGAATGTTGTTAACGATGGAGTGGTAGATGCATCTAATGCTAATCCTAAACCAGCAGTATTCAATCTGACGAATAGCATGCAAGCAAGTAAAGATACCAAGGTAACAAATTCCATACCAAAAGCAAACAATGAGAACAACAAGAGTCGACCATGGACTTCCAAACCTCAAAGAACATTCACTCCTTTGGGAGAACCTCTTGATACTATTTTAAAAACACTCTTGGACAAAAAATTTCTCACGATCCCATATTCAAAACCATGGGAACCAGAAGTCAAACCAGGATGGTGGGATGACAATTCTTATTGTGTCTTCCACAAGAACAAGGGATACAAGACTAATAACTATCTTAAACTCAAACATGTTATCCAAGACCTTATTGAAGGAGGCAAGATAAAAGTGGAAGGGCACACCACTAATGAAGACCACACGACATTTAACAAGTCATTCCCTAATTATGAGAAAGGGGAAGCATCTAAAGGAAAAGGAAATGAAGTAAACTATGCCTACTCTAATAATGATAATGTGATCAACATGCTAGACATTAAAACTGAATCAATTAATGTGGTCACTATCAAAGGTGTTCAAGACACATTTTCCCAATCAAATGTGGTAACCCAAAGTCAAGCACAAGTCACGATCAAAGGACCTAATTCCTCATCAAAACCAGCAACAACCTCCAGAGTACCCATTGTCAATATTCCCAAACTAGTGGCAACAAGACAAACAGTTACTATTCCTGTTGCTAACTATAACTTGGTGGATCAATTGCAACTAACCTCTGCTCAAATTTCCATTTTTGAGTTACTTGATATCTCCTCAGTGCATAGGGAAATTCTTGAACAAGCCCTACATGCAGAAAGTGTGCCAAAGGACCTTGATGTAGACGAATTCCAAGCAATGGTTAATCACATCTCAGTGCCACATTACCTCTCTTTTTTAGAAGAAGATAATAAATCATTGACACATCTGCATAATCAACCCCTTCATATTAAAGTCCTAATTCTTAAATCTCATGTTAGACATGTATTGATAGATGGAGGTGCAGGGTTGAACATTAGTACCCTTAATCTAATCAGGAAGGTAGGTCTCTCAGAACAAACCATTGATTCAAGAAGCAAAATCACATTCAAAGATTATGATGAAGAAGAAAGATCCTCTAAAGGTCTCATTGTTCTACCCATCAGAATAGGACTAGTTGAAAGAAATGTGATATGTCAAGTTCTGGATCTACCCTTGGCTTACAACATACTATTAGGGAGACCTTGGATCCATGAAATGCAAGCAGTACCATCTACTTACCACCAGTGTATCGAATTCCCACATAATGGGGTGGAAGTGACAATTCCTGCAGATGTCAGTTATACTTTCAATAATGTTAAAGCAGGTAGTATGGTCCCGCATAACAAGAAAGTTCCAAAAGAAATTTTATCTAAGACTACCAAAGACATGGTTATGAAAATCTTTGGAAAGACCTTAAAACTTGAAGAAACTATTATGGGAGAATACGAGCTGGACATGCCCCCCTCATTGAAAAAACTTCCAGTGTCACCAAGATCCTATGGGAAACCTTCCCCATATTTCACACTCATTACATCTAAAAAGCCATAAATTAACAAAGCAACTGGTATGGTTAGAGAATCTACCTCCCAAGGGGATGACAGTGAAGAACAGGCAGTCTCAGCCTGGCTTTACCAAGGGGAACCAAAGGAAAAAGAGGTAAAACATGTGGAAATATCTCTAGAGAAGTATGGTAAAGGATATGATCTTCTCAAACAAATGGGATATAAAGGAAAAGGACCTTTAGGTGAAAAAGGAAAGGGGATTATTGAACCTATGCACATGGAATTTAGGGATACCAAAGATAAAATAGGGCTAGGTTTCAATAATAAATCTGAAGACCCTACTTCAAGAGATAGTCTAATCTTTGATGTAGGCCGTGATGAAGACAAAGAAACAACACTAGAACAATGGTCCTATGAGAGGTTATTACATATTGGTATAGAGTATCCTGAATATCAAGGAGAAAGATATGTACCAAGCTTTGAGACACCACAAGACACTCATATCCCTTTGCTAACACAAGCTACTATTCAAGAGGTAGAAGAAACAACAAAAGACACTCCAGAGGTGCCATTGATAGCAACAACTACTGAAGACACACCCCAACCACATAATTCACATCCTAATTGGGGGCAATTGGTAACAATCACACATGTCCTAGATTTACCACACTTTGATCTAAAAGGGGCTAATAGAGTACATCAGGTAACTATTTTTGAATTCTTAAACAGGTCTGATGATGAAATAATAGACTCCCATGATTATGAGTGGGAGGATCTATCTGTTGCCATAGAGGACATTGAAATAGATGTGATTCGCATGTTTGCAGCTCTCCATCAGAACACAAAGAGAATTCTAACACTGCTCCTCACATTGTTGATGTTCCCAAAGCAGAAGATTTATCCCTCCCCCAAATCATTGATGAAGAAACTGGTATTTTCCTAGGCCTAGAAGAAATTCAGAGGCAACAAGATAGGAGCCTCCTTCTACGAAGATATGAAGACAAAACTTCCAGTCACTAGAATTCGGTCCACATATGACTAACACCGACTTTGATAATGATGATCTGACTCTTATTGATCTACACATCGAAGAGATAGACTTAAAAAAACATGTCATGTCAGTTAATAGTCTTGACACTGACGCGATGTTGTCATTCCCAAAATCTCACTCCTTGTCTTTAATAAACCTACACCTCATTGATTGGACTAATATGGATCCTACTCCTATCATAGACTTCCCTAATGACTACACTTTGGCTGTCTACCTAAATGCTTGTGAACCTTACCCTTCTTCCACCAATGCAAGGAGCATGAACATGTCACAGGAGGATATCAAGTTTCTCAATCAAAAATTGAAAAATAAATATAAGAAAAGAACTGATGGTGAAAACCACGTTGTGGCAGTGTCAGATTCTAAAATAGTAAAAACAAAAGATGTATCTGATGGTGAAAACCTCTCAGAGGCGCCAAAAGATGAGATTCTTGATATCCTCCTTGAGCACTTTCAAGAAAGATCTTCAGTTTTGATAGAACCAACACAACCAGTTAACTTGGGCACAATTGACATTCCTCAAGTTGTTCACCTAGCAAAATATTTTTCGGATGAGGAGAAGACGCAATTCACTGAGTTCCTAAAAGAGAAAAAGATCAACTTTGCATGGTCTTACACAGATATTTCTGGGCTAGATCCTGAGTTAACAATGCACCATTTATCTATAGCTCCTAGGATCAAACCCGTGAAGCATAAACTAAGAAAGATGCATCCTCATGTTGCATTACAGGTAAAAGCTGAGCTAGAGAAATTATTGAAAGCTAGATTCATTAGAGGAATCGCTTATGCAGGATGGATTTCTAATGTGGTCCCAGTATCTAAATCAAATAAATCTATCAGGATCTATATAGAATTTAGAGACTTAAACAAAGCATGTCCTAAAGATGATTTTCCACTACCAAATATTGATATGATCATAGATCTCACAGTAGGCTACCAAATGTACTCATTAATGGATGGTTTCTTAGGCTATAACCATATTAAAATTGCTCTTGAAGATCAAGAGAAAACCACATTTACATGTGCATGGGGAACCTTTTTTTGGAACATTATGTCATTTGGGTTAAAGAATGCGGGTGCTACATATCAAAGAGCCATGAATACTATATTCGATGATATGATGCATAAAAATATGGAGGATTATGTGGATGATACCTTAGCTTAATCAAAAGAAAGGACTACTCATATCGATGACTTGAGCAAGATATTGGATCGTATGGAGTAATTTCAACTCAGGCTCAATCCAAAGAAATGTGCCTTTGGGGTCCAATCAGGAAAGCTCCTAGGATTTATTGTTTTAGAAAAAGGAATAGAGGTAGACCCTTAAAATGTTAAAGCTCTACTAGAAATGACTCCTCCACACAACATTAGTCAAATGAGGACATTACAACAGAGACTCTAGTCAATCAAGAGGTTTATGTCACAACTTGCAGACAAAGCACAACCCTTTACCAAATTGCTACATAAAGGTGTCATCTTCAAATGGGATGAACATTGTGAAAATAACTTCAAAGAATTAAAAGAGTACCTAGCTACTCCTATTCTTATGGCACCCATTCATGGAAAGCCATTACTCCTATATATTTTAGCTACAACTACATCACTGGGGGTATTACTAGCACAAGAGGATGAAACTAAAAAGGAAAGAGCAATCTACTACATCAGTAGAACACTAGTATCTTATGAGCTCAATTATAGCGTAATTGAAAAAGCTTGCTTAGAAATTGTCTTTGCATCATAGAAATTGAGAAATTATATGCTATCACATACATTAAGGCTCATTGCAAAGATAGATCCTTTGAAGTACCTCCTAAGCAAGACAACATTAATAGGACGACTGACAAACTTGGTCCTGATTTTGAGCGAAATTGACATTGAGTACATGGATTGAAGGGCTATTAAAGGACAAGTCCTCACAGATCAATTAGCTGATTCCCCACTCCAAGATGGTGAACCTTTAAGAATTGAGTTCCCTAATGAAAACATTATGCATCTAACTGAGTATCCGTGGAAGATGTACATTGATGGTTCTTTCATGCAACAAGGCTCTAGAGAAAGAATTCTATTCATAACTCCTTAAGGCTACAAAATACCCAAGTCCTACAAATTGATGTTTCCATGCACAAATAACATTTCTAAATATAAAGCATTGGTAAATGGTCTTAAACTTTCTATGGAATGGAAGATTGTAGAGTTACATGTGTATGGTGACTCCTAGCTCATTATAAATCATGTAAATGGAGATTATTAGACCAAAGATGAGAAGTTGATGCCCTACAAGCAACTGGTTGATGACTTAAAGAAGTAATTTGGCTTCATCACATTCCAGTAAGTACCCATAATAGAGAATAAATCTGCAGATGTTATGGCTACACTGGCATCCATGTTACAGTTGGAGGAACATCAATTCTGCTATGATTTCTTGGTGGAAGAATTATCCTACCCAGCCTTTGATACACCTGAATACCAAGTAATTTGTGCTTTGAATGCCCAAGACCAATCTCGGTATGCTAAGATCATCGCTTACCTAACTGACCAAACCATACCTGATGATCTATCTAGAAATGAAAAAAGATCCTTAATTAGGACAACGTCACATTATGTCCTCATTACTAATAAATTATATAGATGAGGTCTCGATGGTACACTTCTTAGATGTTTAGAACATGAAGAGTTAGATCATGCATTAAAAGAAGTCCACGAAGGTGTATGTGGATCACACTCAAATGGATTTTCACTAGTTAATAAATTGCTTAGAGTAGGCTATTACTGGCCCAAAATGAAAAAAAGATCCTATTCAATTTTCCAAGACATGTCATAAATGCCAAACACATGGAAATCTTATCCATGCTCCTGCTAGAGAACTCATACCATTCATAACACATTGGTCATTTCAGCAATGGGCCTTTGATTTGGTTGGACAAATATATCCTAATTCTTCAAGTGGACACAAGTACATCATTACAACCACTGAGTATTTCACAAAGTTGGTCAAATTCATGCCGCTAATCAAAGCCACTAGCAAACAGGTGGCTATGTTCATCTTGAACTACATTATTTTTAGATATGGGATACCCTCTTCAATTGTAACAGACAATGAGGGCCAATTTAAAAACCAAGACATTGAAAACCTTTACACATAGTGTCACATCACTCAACATTGTTCCTCAATCTATTATCCTCAAGGTAATGGACAAGCTTAGGCATCTAACAAGAATATTCTCAAGATCCTACACAGAACTGTGAGTAAATCTAGCAGAGACTGGCATTTACAATTAAATATGACACTTTAGGCCTATAGAACATGCATCAAAACACCAACAGGATCCATGCCATTTGCCCTAGTCTATGGCGCAGAAGTAGTACTACCTATTGAGGTTGAAATCCCATATTTGCCGGTATCTCTCCAAGGTCTTGTTACTAACGAACAATACCACATTGATAGGGTGAATTATTTATACTTACTTGATGAGCGCAGGCAACAGATGTTTGATCATCTGAAAGTGTACCAAACACACATGTCAAAAGGGTACAATAAAAATGTCAAACCATGACACTTTCAAGTGGGGGATCTCGTTCTAAAAGAGAATCCTAAGAACCAGCCTAACAAAGAACAAAAAGAAAAGTTTGAACCAAACTGGTTGGGACCCTATGTCATTACGACAAATTTTGGGACTGGAGCTTATCAGCTAGCTATGCCTGAGGGAGATATTCTCCTAGATCCCATTAATACTCTACATTTAAAGTGGTTCTATGCTTGATGTCTGGCTAGCAGAGCTTGTGTAGTGCAACTCTCAAAAAATACTAAAAAAATCAAAAAATTGATCCTGAAGAAATTCAAAAATAATGGAAAAAGTCCTGGCAAAATGATATCCTTGGTGAAAACCTAGCAAACAGGCACCTTGATACTAAAAAAACATTCAAAAAAGCAAAAATAGAAAAAAAATTGAAAAAGAGAAAAGTGCCTTGATGAAAACCTAGCACACAGGCATCTTGGTAGAAAAAAAGAAGAAGCTTTGTGCAGTGGTGAAAACCTGGTAAAATAGGCAATATTCAAACTCTGTGCTCTATCTATCAATACACTGATGACGCTAAATCTTCATACTTACACCTGTGCTATTTGGTGACTCTGATTCCTTACACGTGTCTTATCCTTACTTGGGATTTTCTGACATCTGCATCTTAGGAATAGTCATTCTACACTGGGGGCATATCTGCTAGCTTGGTCAGTTCACATCTACTAGGTTATCCTAAGCATCTTGTCTTAGATGGTTCACCTCCAAAATGGTAACATACATCACACTAGTGTTTCTCAAACACTTGCCATCCAGGAACTTAAAATAGACTAGTGTTTTTCAACACTTTACACAATGTTTCTAAAACATTACATGGATTGAAATTACTGACACGCTTACTTTTGCATGGACTCAGATAGGAAAACACATTGCTTACATTCCAACATTCTGATTGATGAATCTTTTTTGTGCTTGAAAAAAATGAATCAATAGTATTTCTCAATACTACTTAAACACACAGTTTGATCTTGGTTTGGTTATGATTCTTTTTTTGTTCCCATGATGTTTCGTACTAGGGGCATATAAGCAATTATAAATTTTCTTTGATTGATTCTCAATTGACGTTAGTTTTTCCTTCCGAGTTACTCCATGACATCTATTTCATAGACAAAGAGTCACAAGGATAAGGGGCATAACATTTTCTTGGTTTTCTGTGTACGGTGATTGTTCCAAATGATCCTATAAGTTTCACCTAACTTGGATGTTTATGGTAAGAGATGCCAACATGAGTGGATAGTTGCATATATCTTGATCTTTGTTATGTGTAAACTACAGTGAGGGTGAAATAGTTTCCTTATCTATTTTCTAAAAATCAGATTCTCACTAAAGTGTACGAAACATAATGTACCCAAGGATATGAATTTTCAAGGTCATTACGGGTCGCATATCTTAAATTACACTAAAACAGAAACTGATTCTAAATCATTAAAATGAGATAATTAAATTGTCATCCTAGCTTCTATGCCTTGATGCCTAAGTTTATTTCTAATATTTCATCCAATACACATAGTATTCATACTTTTATGATACCAGTGGATATTGGTGACATTTGACCTACCAGGTGATATTTGTTACAACAAAGCGCCCAGTGATGAAAAAATGCTACAAAATCAGTGACAGTCCTAAGAGTCTACATGTAGTTGCATTTAGGGATTGCATGATTCATTTTAAAGAGAACAACATAAAAAGGGATTTAAGCTCAAAATAAATTCTATTTTTCATACTAAATCCAAGTTTAATTACATAATCAAATATTACTGATATCAATGTTGTTGCATATCCATGACATACATTCTGCATTCACAATTGAGAAAAGAGAAAAACTACAAAAACAAAACATTCATATAGTGCATTTATTTTACATCCTAAAAATGCATCCATACATTTACTTGCATAAGAAAATTTCAAAACTATTCCTTTGCATATTCACTTAGTATCATTTGAAACACATTCATATCAGTAATAAGTCAAAAGAGCATAAATAATGTCATCACATATCTAAATCTAACTCATCAAGAGACCAAAGATATAAATTACATGTGCATCAGAATCTAAAAAAACATCTATCACAACATGTCAAAATCAGAAATAATTGAATTAGATATATATCAACTCATGGAAACAAATCAAAACTATGGAATTGTCTACAAAAAGAGTATCAAGGTATTAGTATGAATTAGATATACATGTATAAATATCAGGGTACAAAAGAATGATCTCCAAAAGATCTAGATATACAATATGGTCTAACAAACATGATACAAAAATGATACATCATGTCTGACTCCCACCCTGTCCCTGATCTAGAGGAGGAGGAGGTGGTACAAATGGAGCTGGTGGTGGTGGTAGGGCCCCCTCTGACTGTTGAACCAAATTTGAAAAAGATGTAGTTCTCTGACCCTCTAGTACTGTTGCATGATATAGAGCATAATAGTATGTATCTCTCTGCCCTTGGTGTACTATAGTACAAGCTTGTATATCTCTTCTGCCCTGAGTCACTCATGCAGTGCATCTCTATCTGCAAGAAAAGCATTTGATGTAATGATCCTAGCCTCTAATGTGGAAATCCTGGCTCTGAGCTACTCCTGCTCCTACTCACACTATGATAAGGCATCTCCATCCCTACCAGAACATCTACCTGTGTCCTATCCTATGGGCCTATCCTACTGGGCATCCCGCTGCCTCTGGCTCTGCTTCTCTCTGGTAAGAAGTGGACCAAGATCTCTCTATGGAGCAACAAATCTGAATTGGGTACACTGACCCTCTCCACTACCACTAGCACCACCAATACCACCCACTGCACCCCCACCCCTATCATCTCCACCATCATCCTCATTATCTGGACCCTATCCTCCATCAAGAGGAGGATGTCTCCCATCTCATCCACCATCTCATCCACCATCCCTACCTCTAGCTTCCCTATCTCTTTGAGCTCCTCCTCTAACTCTGACAGGACAATCGTCAACAAGATCGTAATCTAAAGGGTCCTCGATACAAGGAATGGCCTCATCCGGTACTATGAACCATAGAAAAGGATGCTAGAGCATCTATGCTAGATATCCATCGAAACAGCCTGCATCTGCAACATCTAACCAAAGGTCCCAGGTGACTCTGACCATATCCCTAATCTCCTGATGTGTAGTCTCATACCTCAACTAAGGGCCCCATAATGGTATCTTGTCTCGAATCCATGCATATACTGTCATATCCTAGCTCCTACCCTGTAATTGGCTGAACTATCTCAATACATGGGTATGTAAGAAATGCTCTATGATATATCAGGTCTATCCAATCAAATACCTACTCTGAAAGAAGAATGGCATTTGTTGCCTGTCAGATGCCCATTCCTTGCAATCCAAGTATGGCCACCATACTATTGCTATCATATCATCAAAATAGTGACACCAGTTCTCTACCTTGCCCAGATGGGGCTGCTAGATAAGACCTGAATACATATACACATAAGGTTTCTCTGGTGCACGCTACCTATCTACTATCAGCCATGTAATTGGGATGTGCTCCCAAGCCCAGATCTAAAGAATCAATATCCCTACAATCATGCTCTAGGAATACTAGTATACACTCTCATGAAGCTCCCTATAAATATGGGTAAGGATGCAACTACCCCACGTGAATCTCCATCCCAAAGAAACCATCTGCTCTAACATATCTACCCATCCTACCAAAAAACCATGCTATCCTCTATCTGGCATCAGGATTATACCAATCATTCCAGCTAAGTATATAGATAGGTGATCATATTGATCATACATATAATCCCAGGTGATGTATCTATGACCAATGGTATCATCTCCAAGGAAATGATGAGTTGCACTAATGGCAACAATAAATGTTGCCTCAAATCGCACCTCACGACCCATAACTAGAACTTGAAGTATCCGCCACACATCCTCTAGTGTGACGATCATCTCGTTAGTCAAGAGATGGAAGGTTTTGTTCTT
Source organism: Thuja plicata (assembly GCA_018584345.1). Classification (NCBI taxonomy): domain Eukaryota; kingdom Viridiplantae; phylum Streptophyta; class Pinopsida; order Cupressales; family Cupressaceae; genus Thuja; species Thuja plicata. The sequence goes on from MU228306.1 coordinate 491,605, forward strand.
TGAGTGCCATCTCTTGGTAAGAGCAGTCAACAACCCTCAGTTTACCCTAATGTCGGGTAAATTTATCAATGACTGTAATCCTACTCGGGCCACTATATCTAGCTTATCATCCGTTAGTTGTCATGACAAGGTGAGGACACACCCAGGGTATGGTCCTTGAAATGCTACCACCTCAAATGGGACTTGTTTCAGACAATGATAGAAATTATAAAGGCAAATCAATGCTCTATCTATGACGATTCCACATAAATAGAATCCATTAAGTATTTTGCTAGCCAGAAGATCAAAGACAGTTCACATTTTACAGAATTCTAAGTATAAAACTAGATACAATTATATATTGACAGGGTACGATCCTTTTACTGGATATGATCCTTGATTTATAGGATACAATGGGGCATCCTGGATATGATACAAGATTGACAGGGTGCGACGCGGGATGCAGCGTACAACCCTGTTTCACAAGGTACGATACAATTCAAAAGCCATTCTAAATCTATTAAAAATAATGCAAAAGTGTAAAATAGGGTACGATCTAAGAAATCTTGGATACGATACAGGATTTCTTTCATCCACAGGATATGACATGGGTTGAACAAGGTGCGATCTAGAATCTTGGATTTGACACAAAATTCATTTGGCTATAAATTCTACAAAAATGCATAAAAATTAAATTTGCAAAATTCACAGGGTAGATTTATGAGTACTTACTGGAGATGTGTAGTCAGATAGGCACTGATGTCAACGATTGAGCTTGAAATGATGCTTCACTATTGGGACCACCATCTTCTCTGTAGAGCTCTAAAAATTACTAAGCATAAAAGTGAAAATGAATAGGAAAAAGGTAATTTTTGGGATATATATAGGTCTTTTGAGCTATTTAGGAGCTCTGAAACTCCTTCCAGACAACTAAAATTCCATTCTGTTCTCTTTTACATCAATAAAGAACAAAATCAAAGGTGCCTACACCATTTTACCCTACACATTCTAGTTTTACAACCGCTCCCAAAACTGCAGATTTGCTCCATATGTTCTGAATATGCTTCATAGGTTTTGCGCTTTCAATTTTATGGGTTTTCTCTCATCAAATTGCACATTATTCATCACACATCTTGGTTAGACATCATTTAATCAGACTCCAAGCTCACATTTTTTACATAATTAACTTGGTACCCATGTATTTTCTCTAAATACACCTCTGTTTCTTCATTTCTTCTAAATCTATTCTTTTTCGACCTAACTGCCCATTCAAGTGATACATCATTTCAACAGAGGGATTTTATTCTTTTTCCTTTGATTTCATTCTCGAGGGGGCATGATCACACTATCATCATTCAAAATTTTTCTCGAAACAACATTAAAATGACTTTGTTATCAAAAAACTAAAGGCATGACGGTTCCTTGACTAAGTCAGAACAATTGTTTTGAAAGCTTTGGTTCTCACAAGCTGGATATCCCATGTCTACTTTTTCTTTTTTTCTTATTAAGCTCCTGGCAGCTTTATACTAACCTTCATTCGATCAATTTCAGAGTCAGTATTATCAATTCTTGGACGACAACCAAGTTTAGAATTGGTATCTTTAAGATATTTTATTATTGACCTTTGTACGACAATAAAGTTCAAAGTCAATTCTATTAGTTTAGTTCAATCAAGTGTGAGACTGATCTCATTAGGCATTTTGTTCGATCATGAGTGAAATTCTCAAACTTTTTGAAGTCAACATAAAAAACTTTCTTTGAATCAATGTGCTGCTCGCACATCAATTCTAAGAGGGACAAATGTAACCACCCTAATTTGGTCTACTTTGACCATAGACCCTATTTTCCCTAAGTGTCATCATACCCCCAATTATGTCAAGACAACTCTTCAATCGATTGGCATAATTCTTTTAAAAATCAAATTTAATTTCCTAAGTGATTTAATCACTAATTGCTTTAGCCAATCTATTTAAATCAATTCAAATCAAATACATGGCTAAGATAATTAATTTAAAAGGAATTAAATGAAATCCTGATAATACCTCATCACTTGCAAAAACCTATCCCCTAGCCTAAATTAATATAATTAATTGTCTATAGTCCTAATTAATTATCAAAAGCAATCAAAATCTTAAATAATTAATTTCTCTATTATTGAATGAATATATAAAATATAATTCATTTCATTAATATTCCCCTTTAACCCCTAACCTAACCTAGCTCAACCACCTTAACCTTGGGTTCAAACTAATCCCAACCCCTTCACCCATGCTAAGCCTACTTCTAATCTTAATCCCATCCTAACCCACTTCCTAATGATGTCACATTCCTAATTTTGTGAATAGGAATTCAACCCTCCCTCTAAAGTCAAAGTTCTCAAGCTTGACCTTAAACCCTCACCCATGCTTCTTAAACCCTCACCCATACCTCATAAATACTTTCGTAAATGAAGCATTTATGCCTCTTACACATTCTCTTCCACACTCCACATTAATGAGTCTTACACCCTCATTAATGGCTTCCTTTCTAGAGATTTCTCCCCTTCCTCCATTTCTTCTATAAATTGAATGGTTTTTGAGCTCAAATGGCCCTAAATTTTAAGAGTTAATAGCATCCTTATGCAGCCCATATTTTGAGATTGGAAGGAGTAGACTCATGATGCTCACATTTTTAGTGATTCCTATTGCATTTTAGCTCTCATACATGCATTTTTATAATCTTTTATTTTGGGGTTAAAAGGGACATTTCTTGAGCATATTAGATTAGTTTCATTTAAATCTTTCATTCTAGGTTGTATATGTCACTGATAAATGCATAATCTGAGGGCATATTATGGCATTTTTTTATACTCCTCCTAGATAGGAAGCAATAGGCCAATTTTAGTGATTTATGTCAAACCCTTGCTTTTTATGATTTTTCACTAATATAATGACCTATTGAAGTGTTGTGTCTTTCTTAACAGGTGCATAAAATCACACACACAGTCCTATGTCAAACTATCACTTATAAATATAAGGGTTTTTCCTTGTAATCTTTATTAACTATATCATTACATATATTTGGATCCTTTGATAGAATTTAGATATAGTCTCTCATTTTGGATGTCTCTCTTGAGCTCATTAATCTAGAGTTTCTACCTCTATAGTCAAAATTTATATGATATTAGAGTATTCTATGCCAACTCTAGCATGGTACTAGAGCTTGTATGATTGATTCATGTTATTATTTTGAGAGATCTAGGTTGAAAATCTTATATGTTCTTATAATTTTGAATAAGTTTTTTTTACACCAAATGATGACTTCAAGAATCATAAAAACTTGATAGATATATCATTTTTTAGTGGTTCCTAATAGGGAGACTCCTTCTTCAATTAGAACTAAGCCTAGTTCTAATCCAAGTCCCTCTAGGACTTCCTAGGGTTTCTTTCTTTCTTATAACCCTAATACCACTAGGAGATTCACAACCCCTATTCTCTCTTGAACCTCTCTATGAATCCTAAGTTCTTCTGCTTCTTATTCTCCTCTTAAGCTCACCGGGGTAAAATCAATCATCACCTTACTATCCCTTTGTCTCAGACCTTGAAGGAGTTTAGGGCATTTTCACAACACATTTTTGTCCACAAATCCATTCAATTCATTGTTTCTTGATTCATTCCTTCATTGCTATCCAAAGTTCCTATTTTTAAGGGTTACTAGCCTAGTAGGTCTCTATTACCCCTATTTCAATAAAATTTTGGCTTTCTTTCCCAAACTCTTTTCATAGCCTTCAGAACAAAGTTGAGACTCAGACACCCTTTGAGAAACCACAGAACATTTTCTTGGTCTTGGACTTTGAAATCATCTGTACACCACCAACCCCTAATTGAGCCAACTAGCTAGGAAAAGAACTAGTCTTAGCATTTTGTGTTCAAAATCCAATCAGTTAGATTTGAGACACCTCCATCTCGTCAAACAAGCTCTGCAAGGTTCTTTTAATCACCACCAAGTCATTGGATTGAACTATCCATTCTAATCCTACAAGTTACACACTCTGTCCCTCTTATTTCCCTAGTCAGGCTATGGAGGAGCTCACCTAGGGAAAGAGTTTAAAAAGCACTGCTGCAACTTCTAACATCCTAAAAAAAGTAAAAACTATGTATATAGACCCCATTTTCATTCCCCCGAGGCTTGGGTATTTACCACGGTGGGAACTTCAAAATGGAGCCATTTTGTATGTACAACCCTATCTGGTCTAGAGACTCAGAATGAAGGACATAATTAAATTACACTTCCAAAATCAACACAAAAACACTAAAATACTCCACACAATGTTACAAAATAAAGAAAACCTCCTAATTATATTGATGGATTGGGAAATTTAATTAATGAGTTCAACTACACACAATAATGCAAGAAAAACATAGTTACACAATAATCTGTCAGTGCTTCCTTCTTGAACTTTGTGTCAAAATGACCCAACCAACCAGTTATAATGTTGAAAAATTCCTTAAATAGGTCTTCTTGACCTGTTTCACCTATCCATTTTGAACCCTAACTATTTTAGGGCAGTTTGCAACTTTTGGACAAAATGTTGTCTCGAGCAACTTTTTAAAGTTGCAAAAGTTGCTTGACAACTTTTACAACTTTGTGCTTTTCTCTCTCTTGCATGGCATTGACCCAATGTATGGGTTCAACTTGACTATAAAGACATTCCTATACCAAAATATAACTCCATTACATTCTTTTGTGCACTCTAGGTGTCATTTCATACATTTTTCCATATTTTGGCTTACAAAGAACAATAGGGTCATTTGACACAATTGGCCACAACAAAACACAACTTTTAAACACACACTTAACTAGTTTAAATAAACCTTAAAACAAATAAGTTAAGCATAAGACCTTAAGAAGGCCTTTCAAAACCAAAATTTTATGGTTGAACAAGTCCAACCCCTAGGTGCTCCTGCACCATTCTCCCCCAAATGAGAAGAGCTCAAGTCACCTCTGTAGATAGAATTGAAAGATCAATTCCTAGCTTCTTCAAGTAACCTTCATGTACTCGAGTAACCTCTTCTTTTGGTATATGAGCTCAATTTGATCAAGTACTCTATGTATTTCTTCTTTCTAGTCTTCTTTGCAATCCTTGTATCTATGAATCTCTCTGTTGTAGGCTTGAATGCAGTGTTACATCATTGACCATTTCATTCACATTAGTATTCTTATCTCCTTCCTCGAGACTGAGACCCTTATACTACACAAGATCTTCTATGTTGAACACAGGAGACATTACTATACCCTTAGGCAAATCTACCTTGTAGGCATTGTTTCCATACTTGGCTATGATCTCACAAGGACCAATTCTTCTCATTTTCAATTGGTACTCCCTTATTAAGTCTAGATTTGTTCAAATGAACCATGACACAATATCCTACTAAAAATTGTACATCCTTTCTTCTAACATCCATTTTTTCCTTGATCTTCAAAGTGTTCTCAACCAAATTATTCTTCACTTGCTCATGCACTTCCTTCATGGACTATGCAAATTCTTCAGCATGTCCACTTATTTCTTTCATACCTTAGAGATCTCTCAATTCATGTACACCCCTAGGATGCATTCCATAAACTATTTCAAAAGGATGTTTCCCTGTGGTCCTATGCACTATATTATTATAGGAAAATTCATGTTGATGTAGGACTTGATCTCAAGCTTGCCCATATTCTTTGGTCAGAAACCTTAAGAGGTTTCCAAGTGTCCTATTTACAACCTCAGTTTGCCTATCAGTGTGTGGATGGTAAGAAAATCCAAAAGATAAATTGTTTCCTAACCTCTTCCATAAAGTCTTCCAGAAATTTCTCATGAATTTGGTGTCTCTATCTGACACTATACTACTTTGTAGCCCATGGATCTTGATTAATTCCTTGAAAAAAGGTGTGTTATATGACTGGCATCATGAGTCAATTTACATGGGATGAAATGAATCATGTTTCTAAATCTATCAACACCATGTATGTTATCAAAACTAGTCTTAGGAAAACCAACTATAAAATACATACTCACATATTCTCATGGTCTATTGGGAATTGGCAATGGTTGGACACACAAACTAGCATTAAAGGATTTTCCCTTAGCTCTTTGGTATATTGTGCATTTCTCCACATATCTTCGTATATCTTTGTACATCTTGGGCCAATAGTATAACCTTTGTATTAGCTCCAAAGTCTTATTCAGTCCAAAATGACCACTTAGAATTCTATTATGTTTCTCTTACATCAAATTCTCCCTCATTGACCCCTTTGGTACACATAATTGTCCTCCTTTAAATAAGAGTCCATTCTTCAAGGTATACTCTACATACTCACTATGAAAATGGTTATTGAACTCCTGACACACCTTATAGGCACCTCCAAAATATTCATCCTCCTTCTAGAGATCTTTGAAACTCTATACCCCTAGGCTCTTCAATTGCACTTCTTGAACTGTGAGTAACCTTCTACTCATGGCATCAACCACCTTGTTCAACTATGCCTTTATGCTTTATGTTGAAAGTGTAGGACTGCAGATACTCCATCCATATTATGTGCCTACAACTTATTGTCTTAGGAATTAATGAAACTCAATGTGTGGTTGTTTGTGCATACTACAAACTCCTTGGGTAGGAAGTAGTGTCTCCACTTCCTAAGTGACTTTACAAGAGCATAAATTTCTAGGTCATAGGAGGAATATATTTTCTTAGCTTCATTACATTTTTCACTAAAGAATGTCACTGGTCTACTTTCCTGACTCAAGATTGCACCCACTGCAATATTACTTGCATCACATTCTAAGGTGAAATTTTTATGAAAACTTGGTAACACTAACATAGTTTGTGTGGCCACCTCCTTCTTCAATAATTCAAAACCCATATCTGCTTCTTTTTTTCCATTTAAACTTAGTTTTCACACCTCCTTTAATGGTATCAAGCATAGGAACACAAATTTCCCTAAAGTGCGTTATAAACTTCCTATAGAATTGAGCTAATCCATGGAATCTTCTCACCTCACTAGCTATTTTGGGAGTAGTCCAACTTAGTATAACTGAAACTTTTGATGTGTCCATCTTCAAATATCCTCTAGACACCACGAAGCCAAGGTAAACAAGTTCTTGCTTCATGAATTCACTTTTCTCCAAATTTATAGTTAGTTGTTCATCTTGCAGCTTCTTTAAGATAATTTCAATATGCATAAGATTTTATTCTTTAGTCTTACTAAAAATCAATATATCATCTAGATAAACAACTATAAATTTACTAGTAAAGTCTTTAAGGACTTCATTCATGAGCCTCATGAATGTGCTAGGAGCATTGGTGGGTCCAAATGGCATGACAAGCCACTCATAGAGTTCTTCAGTGTTTTTGAAAGCAGTTTTCCATTCATCTCCCTCCTTTATCCTTATTTGACGGTAGACACTCTTTAGTTCTATCTTAGTGAAGTATTGTGCACCTCCCAAAAAATCCACCATATCTTCTATTCTTGGGATAAGGAGCTTGTATCTTATTGTGAACCTATTTATGGCTCTAGAATATGTGCACAGTCTCCATGTACCACATTTCTTGGGTGCTAGCACTGTTGGTACTGCACAAGGGATAATGCTCTTTCTAATTAGACCACTATCAAGGAGTTCTTGTACTTGTCTGGCTATACCCTCATGTTGTTGGGGTGTCATTTTTTAAGGAGCCTTATTTAGAAAAGATACTCCTAGAACAAACTCAATTTGATGACTTACTATCCTTTGTGGTGGTAGGGTAGTTGGAGTCTCTTCATTGATAATACTTGTGTACTTGTCCAAAATACACTATACTTCTGCAGGTATGTCTTCTTTCTTTGTCTTGGCTTCTACTCTAGGTTTCACAATAATAGAAAATCCACATCCTTCTTCCTCTTTAAGAGTCTTAAAGAACTCTTTTCCACTAACTAATAACACATTGGGACCCACTATCTTACCTTCTTCTTCATCCAACAAAGATTGGATCTTGTAGGTAACTCATTCTTCTGAAATGAGTAGGATTTCTTCTAACCATCATGTATGGCTTTCCTATAAAATTTACATGGTCTTCCCAATAATAAATGACATGCATCCATGAGTAGAAAATCACATATAATATTGTCTTTATAACCCCCAAACTCCACCCATGCTTGTCCATTCACTAACACATGTTGCCCCTTATTAAGCCATGCAACTCTATATGGGTTGTTATGAGTTATTCTAGTTAACTTCAAATTATTAGTTACTTCCTCTGAGATGATATTGTCAGTGGAACCTGATTCTATGATGACCCTACAAAATTTACCAAAAATTTTTCATTTTACTTTAAATAAAGATCTCCTTTGCTTTGGCTCTCCTCTGATAGGCTCTTTAATTAAGATTCTTATTATCATCAAATTTTATCCCACCTCTGAATCTAGGCTCACCTTAGGAGAATTGACACTTGCAGTGTCCTCTTGTACATAGGTAAATATCCTATCCCCTTGAGAAGAAGAGTTATTTTCAGGGCATCTATAAGTCTGGTGTCCTAGTTGATGACAGTGATAACACTTCATGTTAGCAAAATAGGATCATCTACCTCCACTAGATCTACCTTTGTTACTGTTGCTTCCAAGGCCTCTTCCACTACCATAAATTCCTCTCCCACTTGTCTCGCCACTCTTCTTTGATATTTTAGATTCCCCTTAGGTTCTTTGGTTCATGCCTCTCCCACCATAACTACCTTTATGGATGTTGTTCTCTTCCTCTTCCCCTACCCTTATTTCCTGATTCTTGTTTCTTCTTACCTTTCTCCTCCACTTTAAGTTCCAATTGATAACAATTGTAGATTTTTGTGGGGCTTAGAAAGATTATTTATTCTTGGATGTTCCATCTCAAGCCATTTAGATATCTTTCCACTCTAATACTTTCATCTTCTTGGACTTTAAACCTCAGACATAGTTTTTGAAACTCCTTAGTATATGAGTTCACATCAAGTTCTCTTTGTCTCAGATTATGTCTTTTCTTGTGCATTTGGATTTCATAATCCTTTAAAATATAAGCTTCTTTTATTTTTTCCACCATTACTTTCCATGTAGCTATTGGAGTCTTTCCTTCTTTTTCCCTTTCTGCTTGAATACATTTCCACCAATTTAAGGAAGATCCTCTTAATCTTGATTTGGCTACTATGACCTTTTAGGCCTCACTCACACCATCATAATAAAAGTGATTCTCCATCTCTTCAATCCATTCCATCACTAATTTTGGCTCCATCTTGCCACTAACGAGAATTATTTCCTCTAAAGATTTACCACTCATAGCCTTCAAGGCTTTTAGGAAAGGTTCTTCTTGAATGAAAAGGTCAGGCTCAAGAACCTCATCTTTTACTGCTATTTCTTTACCTTTTCCTTCTTTCTCATCTATCTTTCCACTAACTTCATCAATTTTCACCTCTACTTCACCCAATTTTTTTTTCTAATTGGGCTATTCTTTCTCTAATAAATATATTATCTAGCTCTTGGTCATCAACCTTCTTTGCCAAGTATGCATTGGTCACCATTCTTGACTCTCCTATTGATTCAAGATCAGACATATGCTCTCTAGCCTAAATATTTTGGGGCTCTGATACCAATTTGATAGGGAGGATCCTTATTCAATTATAACTAATCCTAGTTCTACTCCAAGCACCTCTAGGACCTCCTAGGGTTTCTTTCTTTCTTAGAACCCTACTACCACTATGAGATTCACAACTCCTATTCTCTCTTGAACCTCTCTAACAATGCTAACTGATTTTTCTTCTTATTCACCTCTTGAGCTCACCAGGGTAAAATCAATCATCACCTTACCATCCCTTTTTCTCAAACCTTGCAGGAGTTTAGGGAATTTTCACAACACATTTTAGTCCACAAATTCAGTCAATTCATTGGTTCTTGATTCATTCCTTCACCGCTATCCAAAATTCCTATTTTTAAGGGCTACTAGCCTATTAGGTCTCTATTAGTGCTATTTCAGTAACTTTTGGCTTTCTTTCCCAAACTCTTTCATGCATGTTTTATGTCCTCTCCTCATGTTTTTTTTTTCATTTGGTCAATGATTTTAATAATGAGTTCCTAATTTGTAACTCTATGTCATGGATAGGTCCATTATAAACCATCATGGACATATGAGCCAAGGGGAAGTAGTGAAGTTTCCTTAGGGATTTAGAGTCCTTTAGGAGTTATTTTTTAATTTTTCAATAATTTTTGACCAATCCTATGTCAAGTAGGGTTGAGTTGTTTAGAAAGTGCAACTTTTCTAGCAAGTATGTAAAAGTTGTCAAAAATGCAAATCTTGCATTTTGACAACATTGACAACATTATCTTAAACAAATACAAATTTCCCCCCAATGAATATAACTTTAAAATGGTGGTTATGAACCATTGGGGTAAGGTATATGTACCCCAAATAATCCATTTTGAATGGTTGGGGAATGATTGTACGAATGATTGGAAATTACAAGCAATAGACTATATCAGATTTCCTGCATATTCGATGTTTCTGAGCATGTACAGATTGGGAGAGACCCATGATTGATTGAAGAAATTTTTTTATTCTATTATCTTTCATTTTAATTTGGTTTTTAGTGTTGGTACCATCGAGGCTAAAATTTGTTTAGATTTTGAATTCACTGGACTGTGTCTCCCTATGAAATCCTTTGAAATAAGGATTTGGCCTCCAAATGGTTCTAACTTGCAATTCCACCGTCAAAATTTGATGAATCTCTATGGAATGAAAGTTAGGCCTATCTCTTTTATGTTTCCAAAAGGTAGGAGTGTGGAAGTGCAGGGGTCATTGGGAAATCTGATGTCCTAGATAGACATCTAGATGTCGCTACCGTACTGTATTGAGAAGACAATGATGGTTTAAGAGTTGTGTGTGGAACCAAAGGGTATACCTTTGGATTTTTTCATGTTTTGGGTGCCCCTTGAAGGATATATTATTGGATCAAAGAGACATAAATTAGAGGTGGTAGTCCCTTTGTAAACCAAGGCCTAATAGCCCTATTAAAGGCCTCTGGTCTTTTGTGAGTTTGAACCCTTGTCTTTGAAGTCCAGAAGAATCCCCTTCATAAGATTGTTTAATTCAATAAAGGGTGTCAGGAAATTACATTTTTTCTTTAGGTTCTTGAGGGAATTTGAATTTGTGCCCCAAAAACTAGCGGGATAGGGCTACAAGCCTAAATAGGCCTTAGTGAAGCAAATACCCTTAATTATTTTGCAAGACCTTTTCTAATGCACAAGTTGTGTTGTTTGGATCATTTTGGGATGAAATTCATGGAGAATTGATTCATGTTTGTAGGAGGAACATTTGAGGGTGAGTTGATGTCTAATCAAAGCCTTGAATCCTTGTGTGAATGGAGTTGGTGAGGAGATATCACTAAGTGTTGATGAAGTGTTTCATGGAAGTGTTTGTGTGGAATTACCTTAGTATGTAGAGCCTTGTCTTGTGAACACCATCTAATTGAAGGTTGTAGGGTGTTAGGAGTTATTAGAGCCTAAGTAAGAAGGCATCTGATTATCATAAGGGTAGTAACTACCATGAAGATGCCAATCAAAGAGCCACCACAAAGGAAGTCACTCTTCAAGACAACCTCCAAATCAAGAGGTAAGATATGTAAAGTTTTGATTGACTCTAGATCTAATGAGAATTTTGTATCTTTTTAAATGGTAGAAAATATTAAGATGAAAATAATTTCTCACCCTTCTTCCTATAAGGTCTCTTTGCTAACCAAAGTTCAACAAGAAATTATAGAAGAGAAGGCTTGGGTGGACTTTCAAATAGGGTCCTATAAAGATAGATAATTGTTTGATGTGGCTAAAATGGATGCTTGCCATCTCCTACTTTGGAGACTATGACAATTTGTGCTCAAAGCATACCATGATGGTTTTAGAAATACATACTCCATAACAAAAGATGGGAAGGTGAGTGAACTGCTACCTCTAATGGAAGATTAAGTAGAACCTGAAGGAAAGGAAGCCAAAGTTATAGTGATGGAAGGAAAATAATTCATGAAGTAAGCTACTGTAGAAGAAGTATGTTATGCACTAATCCCTATCCCAGGAACCTTGACAGTGGCTAAAGAAGGAAATGACAAACCAAGGAGAGAAAGGCTAGTGGATCCTGCAGTACAATAGTTATTGGACCAGTACAAGGGAATCATTTTAGATGGAATACCAAGGTCTCTACCTCTTGAGAGAGACATAAGTCATTGCATTGACTTCATCACTGGGTCTACACTATCTAACAAGGCAGCATAAAGGCTTACACCCCAACAAAATGCAGAGATGACTAGATAGATTGAGGAGTTGCTAGAATTAGGATTCATTGGAAAAAGTCTAATTCCTTGTGCAGTACTTGCATTTCTTGCACCTAAGAAGGAGAAAACTTGGAGGCTTTGTACAGATTCAAGAGCAATCAATGAAATAACAATCAGGTATCATTATCCCATTCCAAGAATTGAAGATTTGATTGACTGTTTGGGGGGTGATAAATACTTTTCTAAAATTGATCTAAAAAGTGGACACCACCAGATTAGGATAAGACCAGGGGATGAGTGGAAGACATCCTTTAAAAAAAATGAGGGATTATATGAGTGGATAGTCATGACATTTGGCTTGTCCAATGCCTCTATTATATTCATGAGGCTCATGAATGGAGTCTTGAGGGACATTATAGGAAAAATTATGATTGTTTATTCAGATGATATACTAATCTTTAGAATATCAAAGGAGGATCACCTAAAAACTTGGACATGGTCCTAAAGAGGCTACACAAGGAGGAGTTAAAGATAAAAACTGAGAAGTGTATGTTCATGTAGGAGGAGATAATCTACCTGGGATTTGTAATCTCACATGGTGAGTTGAAAATGGATCAGGAGAAGGTAAGTGCTATACTTTCTTGGTCTACTCCTAGGATAATGGGAGATATCATAAGTTTTCATGGGTTGTCCAAATTTTATAGGAAATTTATAAAAGGATTTAGTCATATTTGTGCTCCAATGCTTGAAACCATAAAGGAGGGAAGAAGTGTAAATTTTTTTGGACTAATAAAGCTCATGAATCTTTTAAGACCTTTAAGAAGAAGGTGGCTCAACAACCAGGACTTTGTCTACCATACTTCAACAAGATTTTCCAAGTGGAATGTGATCTAAGTCACATGGCTATAGAAGTTGTTCTCAGTCAGGAACGTAAGCCAATAACATTTTTCAATGGGAAATTAAATGAAGCAAAAATAAGATATTCCTCATATGATTTGGAAATGTATTCTCTAGTCCAGTCTTTAAAGAAGTGGAGGCGGTATTTGATTCTAAAATAATTCATTGTTTTTACTGACAATTAGGCCCTAATTTTTATAAACAGTCAGGAAAAACTTAACTATAGACATATGAAGTGGGTTGAGACATTGAAACTCTATTTCCTATTAAGGAGGCATTTATAATAGATGACATTGCCTTGGATATGGATAGATTTAATAAGACCTTAGATGAAGCTTTTAAAGCAGAGACAAACTTCATTAATTTTGTCACAGATGTCAAGGTCATAACAGATGCTAGATGAGATAGGAAGAAGGCACAACTCTAGAGTATTTAGATCTTTAGTTGGCCTTTAGATGCAAAGGTTGCACAATGGGATGTCATAAAAAATCCCAAGAAGAAAAATCCTGCAACCATTGACTTAGATGTATTGGATGAGGAGTAAAGTAAAACCTGGCACCTGATATATGAGCACATGGAGGATAATCATCAATAAGACTAGTGTAAGTTAGCTTGTATTGGTGGTAACTAGGTCTCACAATAACTTTAAGAGGTTATCCAGAATATTTGTAGACAAAGGTGCCAGTTGTTAAAGATTTAGAATCATATCAGATCTTCTCCTCAAGTGTTTTTCACTGACTAAAAGTATATATGTATTTTTGTCTTCTAGCACTTTTTAGGTTTAGGTTTTGCCTAGCCATCTGAAGCTTGTTGAATCCTTTCTCTTTAAGGATTCCAAGATGGATAGTGCTCTATATATAGAAAGATATAACATATTGTTAAGGATGGTGAATTTACAACTACAAGGCAAACTTCTTACTTTTGTCTAGTTTTTCAAGCTTTTGGTCTTTCTGAATGTATTAAAATAGAAGTTTATTAATACAATAAATTGGGGTTGTAATACCCCTCTAACTCTAATATAAGATCTCTATTTTGTTGAGTATGGTAAGACCTTTTGATGCTTGTTATGATTAGATACTTGTGATACCTGTTTGAACTATTCCAATAGCTCAATCTTATAGTTTCACAATATAGCACTTGTTAATCCTAATAATACTATCTTCAGGGATCCTTTGGTACGCGTACAAACTTATACAAATGATTTCCTTACCTTCTCCTGTTAGGGTTACTCAAAATAAATCATGTATGTTAGGGGTGCTTATAAATATTGGTCATGATGTTATTGACTATGGTAAGCAATTGTCCCTATTGATTCTCTCTTTATGTGGAAATATCCTTAAGATATATGCTTTGAAAATAATTAATTTAACTCCAATCATTGAAAGGTATAGTGGCTAGATGATGGCATACCTCTCTAAATACTTTGATGTAATTATTTATGATTATTTTATCAGTACTTATGGATTTGGAAACGAAAATCTTTTAGTAACATGATTTGATTATGAGGACTAACCCAATGCTCAAGATACTAACCCTCATCATACTTCATGTTTCGTGTATGCATATATACCTGATGTGTTTTCATGATTCGGGATGAAGTCGTAGTTACTCACATAGCTGAGGTCCACATGATGTATCGATCCCAATCATCTATCTGTATTGTCTTCATTATATGTATATCTATGCACATGTATTTCTACTTTGTGATGTAGGCTTGCATGTACTAGGCATCAACTTCACCTGGCTTCACAGGTCTGAGCGTGCCTCAAAATCCTTGATCATTGTTGTTGTATGGGGACAGTACCAAGTTCCCGCAAGAATGAACCCACCTTTGTCCTTTTCCTATGATCCTTTGCTCCTGGGTTGGGTACTCTTGAGTTAGTTCTAGATATGTCTTCTTTGGCCTGATGGTGATTTGTTTTATCATCTGGATGGTTTTATTGTTGTCTTGAATTGGTTTTGTATTTTTTTTCCTCAGGTCCTATTGGAGGATTGGTTTATGTGAGTGGTATCATGTTTCTTCTAGTATTCAAACATTATCCTTTTTAGTAGGATAGTTGGTGGAAGTTATTAATATAGAGCGTTAAATCTTTATACCTTGTTATAATAATTATAGAGTATATTCTTAATTAACGCCTTCTTATGATAATTATTAAATAGGTATATATACACATAGGAATATGGGTGCACACATATGCATATATTTGTATATATACATCAGATGTGAATTAAATCAATAATATTGTTTGATTAATACTAAATTAATTCTCTACTTATGTTTACCTTGAGAGGAATTCCTTAATGATTAAGGTAAATGAAAGAAATGGTAAATATATGTATATGCTTTGTATTTAAATTAATTTATCTTTCTAAAAGGTAATTATAGTAACTATTCTTGTGAATATATTTTTATAATAATAATGTTAATCCAAGTTACTATTTGTGAAGTCTAGTAATATCCATTTGTAAATCTCCTATATTATAACTTAGGTAATTAAGTAATCCTTAGGGTGGTAAATGTGATTTGAGGGAAGTTACTTATTATCTTCCTTAAATAAATGAAATATAATGGTATAGTATTAATAATTATCCTTTCCCCAAAATGTCTTTCATTAGGATAATTATTCCTAACTATTAACCAACCTTTGGTTGGATAGTTGCATCGGTTAATTTTCCCGTGCAAACCACTTCCTTAACCTATTTAATGACAAAGTCTCTATGAGAAAGGGGAGTTGGCTGGATTATTGATAGGAGAATTGATCTTAGTTTTTGGGTGGATTGCTGGAAGTAGGTCAATTTTATTGCTTTCTCCTTCTTCAACGGTTGTCTTTGCCAGAATCCAGGTAGGAGCTATCCTGGAAGATGCTCCTTCTTATTAGATTTGTGTGATTGCTTTTGTTCTGTATTTGTGATTGCTTCCTGTGTACTGGAAATATAAAAAAATATATTATTCTATTGTAATGTTTGTTTTCTTATGTGAAAGGACTTAGGAGAAAGGATAGTTATATTGTAAATATATTTTATAAATGATTATTATTTCTTCTGTGTGTTATCATGTTTTCTGTGATGCTATATTATTTGTTTACTTGTTGGATAATAGAAGACTATGATTTAGATTGTGAACTATGTCCCTACTCAAAACTCTTCATAAAATTCATCAACACAAGATCAAATTTATTTAAGCAATCATCTTACCTATGATTGTCCTAACGTGATAGATTTCTGCCCTCTAGACAGACCCGCACTTAGACATTTATAAATTTTTCTCCCAACCAAATATCCTCAATCTCTCCTATGAGGATGGGATGAATTGGGTCTAGAAAAACATATTCCAAGCTCATCAAAATCCAATGGTTGGTTAGAAATTTATGGCCCCCACACTGAGGGTCATTGTTTTTGATATAGTATTATTTGTCAAGCAGAGATCTCTATCTTCAACCTCTTGTATGCCCCTAAAATCAAACACTTAATGCCACATACTTATACAGGAATAGGCTTCTCCCACAACCCAAATTAACCAAAGAAAGGGGGAGATCCTATGTGCTCATTTAAACTTCAAAACAATTGACTGATTACACCACATCAATAACAAGGACAGTCAATGTAAATGATGACTTCTCTCTATGTGTATCTAATGTAATAATTATGATATGTTTTCATGTTGTACCTAATTTTTTATATGTTATTAAATCCTTGTGTTGTAGTTAATGTGATGAGGATGTGTTTTGTCCATCTGAGCATTTGATGGTGGGTTAGGATTGTCTTGAAGGTTTTAGACAACTAATGTTTCCTAAACTCTTGTATTTAATGTTATAATCTATGTGTTCATGAGGTTCTTATTGTAATGACACTCTTATGAATCCCTTTGAGGTGATCTAATTTAATTTGAAGTTGTTTTCATCCTTTGAAGTCCTGATTGTGGTTTAGGGTTGTCTGAAGGATTTGGGACAACTAGTGGATTCCTAAACCCAAGTATTTGCTATTGTGGTACTGTTTTGACTTAAGTATTATTATGATGTGGATTCCTTTTGGGTCTTTTGATACTTGTTTGGGTAGGGAACCTAAGTGCACTAGGTGAGTGGCTCTTAGTGAGGGGTTGGGGCCCTAAGTGGCTAGTACCAGGACAACCTACTGATGAGTTTTATAGTCAAGTGATAACTTAATAAATGAATTGGGAATGGGAAATTATGGTAATGGAAATTACACACTAATCAAGATTAATTGTGCCTCAACCATGCCTTTAGTACTAGTAAAGACTAAGGATGGGAGTGGGAGAAGGTACCTATGCATATGTATGATCGAATGGCACTTGTCTTATGAAAGGCATTCGGTTCCGCATGTGCCTACTTGGGGGCTGGGGCCAAGAGTGGCTAGTACCAGGATAACCCAAGGGGTGAGGGCTATGCGATGAAACTCACCTAGCTTGTAGCTTAGAGTCTCTACCAATGTGGATCTTGTTTTGAGGTGGTTCTTATGGTCTTCTTGTGTTTTCATTTATCATATGTTTTGGGAAGGGCTATCATCTCCTTAGGAGTATCC
>MU228306.1:513098-551669 GCA_018584345.1 Thuja plicata
ATGATTTGATTATGAGGACTAACCCAATGCTCAAGATACTAACCCTCATCATACTTCATGTTTCGTGTATGCATATATACCTGATGTGTTTTCATGATTCGGGACGAAGTCATAGTTACTCACATAGCTAAGGTCCACATGATGTATTGATCCCAATCATCTGTCTGTATTGTATTCATTATATGTATATCTATGCACGTATTTCTGCTTTGTGATGTAGGCTTGCAGGTACTAGGCATCAACTTCACCTAGCTTCATAGGTCTGAGTGTGCCTCAAAATCCTCAATCATTGTTGTTGTACAAAGACAGTACCAAGTTCCCACAAGAATGAACCCACCTTTGTCCTTTTCTTATGATCCTTTGCTCCTGGGTTGAGTACTCTTGAGTTAGTTCTGGATATGTCTTCTTTGGCATGATGGTGATTTGTTTTATCATCTGGATGGTTTTATTGTTGTCTTGAATTGGTTTTGGATTTTTTTTCCTCAGGTCCTATTAGAGGATTGGTTTATGTGAGTGGTATCATGTTTCTTCTAGTATTCAAATGTTATCCTTTTTAGTAGGATAGTTGGTGGAAGTTATTAATATAGAGTATTAAATCTTTATACCTTGTTATAATAATTATAGAGTATACTCTTAACTAATGCCTTCTGATGATAATTATTAAATAGGTATATATACACATAGGCATATGGGTGCACACATATGCATATATTTGTATATATACATAAGATGTGAATTAAATCAATAATATTGTTTGATTAATACTAAATTAATTCTCTACTTATATTTACCTTGAGAGGAATTCCTTAATGATTAAGGTAAATGAAAGAAAGGGTAAATATATGTATATGCTTTGTGTCTAAATTAATTTATCTTTCTAAAAGGTAATTATAGTAACTATTCTTGAGAATAGATTTTTATAATAATAATGTTAATCCAAGTTACTATTTGTGAGGTCTAGTAATATCCATTTCTAAATCTCCTATATTATAACTTAGGTAATTAAGTAATCCTTAGGGTGGTAAATGTGATTTGAGGGAAGTTACTTATTATCTTCCTTAAATAAATGAAATATAATGGTATAGTATTATTCATTATCAATTCCCAAGAATGACTTTCATTAGGATAATTATTCTGATGCAAAGACTAGTGGTAAGTAGCCTCCACTAGACTCCACACCTTCAACTCATCCACTTCTTCACACTCAACCCTTCACTCATGCTCCATTCTCCATACCATGTACTCTTCATCCAATAGGCTTCTACAACCACATTCATAAAGGAAATTCATCACAAACCGCCATGTCATTGTCCCTTATACAGACCCGCACTCAGTCATTCATAAATTTTGCCTCCGACTATATTTCCTCAATCGCTCAGGTGAGAGTCAGCATAAATGGCTTCTCCTAAAAATATCCAAACCTTAGCTACATCCAATGGTTAATCAGGGAGATATGCCCCCCGCACTGGACTACATTTTTCTTGAGATAATCATTCATCCACCTTATGCAAACTACCACTATTTTTGTGGTTCTTCTATCAACCTCCTTAAGTCCCTGCATATAATACAAATATATGTTACATTGTTTGTCTCTCCCACCAATTACAGTGACCATAGAGGGTGGGAGAGTTAGAGTTAAAACATAATGAAAAACTTTAAATCTATAAACTGTCTGCAACCCAGGAACAACAAATACAATAACAGAGAATATCTTTATTTTATTGAATGAAAACCTTTCTACACTTGCTTGGTCGACTTGCCCTGACACTCCCTTCCTAAAACCTGACAAAACTCTCTCCTAAATAGCCAGACAAGGCTAATAACCTCCTGCCCAACCGTAACAGTTAGTTATATGACTGTTATTAGTTAGTTACAACTTGAAATCCGTTTAAGATTTGTTGTCTAGTTGACACTAAAGTGCCAACTTCGACGACTTACAATCATTAATAATTCTCCAACATTACATTAATCTTTCCAAAGGTTTTTAACCCCATTAAACTCCTAAACATTCTTATATCCCCTTACAAGCCTTCCTAGGCCTAAGTTGCCAATATGAGCGACCTACAACCTTTTGGCATTCTTAGTGCTTTTACAATATTTCATTGGCTCTAGTGGCCACATTATATTTATTATAGACCCTATAGGCCTTTAGATTCCCTTAATAGACTAGGATCAACAAGATGACCCTTAATGACCCCCCTAGGTGCATTATATCCTTTATAGTTTAGGCTCATTACATTAAAACGAATCAAATACAAAATGGATCATAGATCCAATTATATTCTCTTTTGATCTTTCAAGATCACTTTGATCTTCATGAGTCTTCATGACTCTCCTCTCATGCCTTTTCTAGGGTGTCCTACACCATACTCCCAAGGATCAAATCAATCCAAGTCTCCTTGGATTGGGGAGTTTCTTCCTCTTTCTCCAGTCTTTGTCTACCTCTTGTTGAGGATCATCTATGCCAATGTACCTCCTGTACTTGCAAACAAATATTATGTGCCAAGCACACACTTTTGCATCCCTCATATCATAGATATCTGCAACATCATCACTTGTATGATGAACAATATAGAACTCCTGTAGACCTGTCATAAAAATGTTAGAAACAAATATGATCAAGTCCTTCTCATGCACCAAAACATATGTTTGGCATATCACTCCTTCCTTCATTGGATTCACTATTCCATTCTCCCTCTCACACAATCCTTGTGAGATATTTGTCTTTGTAGAAAATTCTGAGCCTGAGATCTTTCCATGACCATGTGCTCCTTCCTCTTCATGCCCCTATTCTAGGCAATCTCTCATCACTCCACCCTTCTCTTTCCATTCTTCAACTATGGCTTTCATCTCAGTCCACAAATCTCTTTCTTCTCCATGAATACTTGCCTTCTTGCTATCAGGGATAGTAATCTCACCATCAACTCCTTGTACCCTCTCAGTGGGTCCCCCATTCAATAGTGTCCTCTCTTCAATAAGCTTCTCGATAGGCCATACCAATCTCTTCTTCATCCTCTTATGCCAACTTGTGGCTACTTCTTCAAAATCTGTCTTCAAGAGTGTAAACTCTTCAATCTCCAAGGTCCCTATCATCCTTGAGACCTCCTACAACTTAGCCTCTCCATGCCATCCTTCTTGGCATTCAAATATGTCATCAATGGCTTGGTTCATAGCCCTATCATTTCTCTTTTCCATAAGAACTTTCAATGGACACTTGACTGTCCCTGCTTGGATGTCTTCATCCACACACTCATCAACTCCATTAGCAACCTCTACAATTTCTTTCACTATCTCTGTCATATCATCCTCTTGAGCCTTTTCTTTTTGTGGCCCACACATTACCATGTTCTTTTCTGTCCTGTCATCTGCATACTATGATTCTTCTTTGTCCATCTGCACTTTCATCTCTGTGTTCTCTTTTGGTTTGTCACATGAACCTTTCTCACCCTCTACTCTTTCCTCTAGGATCTTTGTCTGATCCACATCTCTTTGAACCCCTTCATAGGCTAGCTCCTTCACCATATGTTCTTCTACCTTGCTGTCTACCTTATCCTCTTCTTGTTCCCTTTGTCCAAGGAACCCCACTCTCTCAAACAAGAAACTAATTGGCATCCTCCATGATGCTTCATCTTCCTCCAAAGATTTCAATATCATTTGTCTTCCACCATGCTTGAAGGTGTAATTGTTCAATGCCCCATCATATAATGTTTGTTTCTCTGCTTGCCATGCCCTCCCAAGGATCAAATGGCATCCTACCAATGGAATAACATCACACAAAACTACATCCTCAAAGGTTCCAATGTTGAAATGAACATATGCTTGCCTTCTAACCTCAACTTGGTCTCTATCATGCAATCCTTGTACCTTGTAAGGTCTTCTATGTACCACTTGTTGTAGACATAACTTCTCAACCATCTCAACTGAGACAAAATTGAAAAATGAACCACTGGAAATGACCATTTTACAAACCTTACCCATACATTTGCATTGTGTCCTGAACTGTGAGCATCCATGAGTCTCTCTTCTCTTCAAATCTGAATTCATGATGGCTTGAACCTCTTCTACCCTTCAATCTAACTTCTTCTACAAACCAAGATTCATCCAATCTCGAATCACCACCTTGGAACACTCTTAAAGGATAATTCAACTTTAAGGTTCAACAAGGGACTCTAAGTCTTCAAAATCTTAGATTGTCTCCTCCAACTCTTCTCCCCAAGGAATCTTCCACGCTTTGATACCAATTGATGAAAAGACTAGTGGTAAGTAGCCTCCACTAGACTCCACACCTTCAACTCATCCACTTCTTCACACTCAATCCTTCACTCATGCTCCATTCTCCATACCATGTACTCTTCATCCAATAGGCTTCTACAACCACATTCATAAAGGAAATTCATCACAAACCACCATGTCATTGTCCCTTATATAGACCCGCACTCATTCATTCATAACTTTTGACTCCGACTATATTTCCTCAATCACTCCAGTGAGAGTCAGCGTAATTGGCTTCTCCTAAACATATCCAAATCTTAGCCACATCCAACGGTTAATCAGGGAGATATGCCCCCCGCACTGGACTGCATTTTTCCTGAGATAATCATTCATCCACCTTATGCAAACTACCACTGTTTTTGTGGTTCTTCAATCAACCTCCTTAAGTCCCTGCATATAATATAAATATATGTTACATTGTTTGTCTCTCCCACCAATTACAGTGACCACAAAGGGTGGGAGAGTTAGAGTTAAAACATAATAAAAAACTTCAAATCTATAAACTGTCTGCAACCCAGGAACAACAAATACAATAACAGAGAATATCTTTATTTTATTGAATGAAAACCTTTCTACACTTGCTTGGTCAACTTTCCCTGACACTCCCTTCCTAAAACCTGACAAAAATCTCTCCTAAATAGCCAGACAAGGCTAATAACCTCCTGCCCAACCGTAACAGTCAGTTATATGACTGTTATTAGTTAGTTACAACTTGAAATCTGTTTAAGATTTGTTGTCTAGTTGACACTAAAGTGCCAAATTCAACAACTTACAATCATTAATCATTCTCCAACATTACATTAATCTTTCCAAAGGTTTTTAACCCCATTAAACGCCTAAACATTCTTATATCCCCTTACAAGCCTTCCTAGGCCTAAGTTGCCAATATGAGCGACCTACAACCTTTTGGCATTCTTAGTGCTTTTACAATATTTCATTGGCTCTAGTGGCCACATTACATTTATTATAGACCCTATAGGCCTTTACATTCCCTTAATAGACTAGGATCAATAAGATGACCCTTAATGACCCCCCTAGGTGCATTATAGCCTTTATAGTTTAGGCTCATTACATTAAAATGAATCAAATACAAAATGGATCATAGATCCAGTTATATTCTCTTTTGATCTTTCAAGATCACTTTGATCTTCGTGAGTCTTCATGACTCTCCTCTCATGCCTTTGCTAGGGTGTCCTACACCATATTCCTAACCTATTAACCAACCTTTGGTTGGATAGTTGCATCGATTAATTTTCCCGTGCAAAACCACTTCCTTAACCTATTTACCGAGAGAGTCTCTGTGAGAAAGGGGATTTGGATGGATTATTCACAAGAGAATTGATCTTAGTTTTTCGGTGGATTGCTGGAAGTAGGTCAAGTTTATTGCTTTCTCCTTCTTCAACGGTTGTCTTCGCCGGAATCTCGGTAGGAGCTATCCTGGAAGATGATCCTTCTCATTAGATTTGTGTGATTGCTTTTGTTCTGTATTTGTGATTGCTTCTTGTGTAGTAGAAATATAAAAAAAATATTATTCTATTGTATTATGTTTGTTTTCTTATGTGAAAGGACTTAGGAGAAAGGATAGTTATATTGTAAATATATTTTATAAATTATTATTATTTCTTCTGTGTGTTATCATGTTTTCTGTGATGCTATATTTTTTGTTTACTTGTTGGATAATATAGGACTGTGATTTAGATTGTGAACTATATCCCTACTCAAAACTCTTCATAAAATTCATCAACACAAGATCAAATTTATTTAAATAATCATCTTACCTGTGACTGTCCTAACGTGATAGATTTCTGCCCTCTAGACAGACCCGCACTTAGATATTTATAAATTTTTCTCCCAAAAAACTATCCTCAATCGCTCTGGTGAGGATGGGCGCAATTGGGTCTGGAAAAACATATTCCAAGCTCATCAAAATCCAATGGTTGGTTAGAAAGTTATGGCCCCTGCACTGAGGGTCATTTTTTCTAATATAGTATTATTTGTCAATCAGAGATCTCTATCTTCAACCTCTTGTATGCCCCTTAAATCAAACACTTAATGCCACATACTTATACAGGAATAGGCTTCTCCCACAACCCAAATTAACCAAAGAAAGTGGGAGATCCTATGTGCTCATTTAAACTTCAAAACAATTGACTGATTACACCACATCAATACCATGGATAGTCAATGTAAATGATGACTTCTCTCTATGTGTATCTGATGTAATAATTATGTTATTATGTTATGTTTTCATGTTGTACCTGATGTTTTATATGTTATGAAATCCTTGTGTTGTACTTAATGTGATGATGATGTGTTTTGTCCATCCGAGCATCTGATGGTGGGTTATGATTGTCTTGAAGGTTTTAGACAACTAATGTTTCCTAAACTCTTGTATTTGATGTTATAATCTATGTTTTGATGAGGTTCTTATTGTAACGACACTCTTGTGAATCCCTTTGAGGTGATCTAATTTAATTTGAAGTTGTTTTCATCCTTTGAAGTCCTGATTGTGGTTTAGGGTTGTCTGAAGGATTTGGGACAACTAGTGGATTCCTAAACCCAAGTATTTGATATTGTGGTACTGTTTTGACTTAAGTATTATTATGATGTGGATTCCTTTTGGGTCTTTTGATACTTGTTTGGGTAGGGAACCTAAGTGAACTAGGTGAGTGGCTCTTAGTGAGGGGTCGGGGCCCTAAGTGGCTAGTACCAGGACAACCTACTAATGAGTTTTATAATCAAGTGATAACTTAATAAATGAATTGGGAATGGGAAATTATGGGAATGGAAATTACACACTAATCAAGATTAATTGTGCCTCGTCCATGCCTCTAGTGCTAGTAAAGGCTAAGGATGGGAGTGGGATAAGGTACCTATGCGTAGGTATGATCGAATGGTGCTTTACTTTATGAAAGGCATTCAGTTCCGCATGTGCCTACTTGGGGGCTGGGGCCAAGAGTGGCTTGTACCAGGACAACCCAAGGGGCAAGGGCTATGCGATGACACTCACCTAGCTTGTAGCTTAGAGTCTCTACCAATGTGGATCTTGTTTTGAGGTGGTTCTTATGGTCTTGTTGTGTTTTCATTTATCATATGTTTTGGGAAGGGCTATCATCTCCTTAAGAGTATCCTAGTCGTACCTCTTGCATGGAACTTGGTCTCTGCCTCCTAGCACAGGGTAGTGGACTCTTTTTGAATCCACATGGTTGGGTGGTTAAACTTTTATATCGAGGTACTATTCATGGTCAGATGGATGTTCCTGGTTCTTGTTCCTTCAGATTTACAGTTTTGAAGACTTGTTATTGTTTATGTAAAGATGAACTTATGTATGTACATTATTGCAGTTGCAAGCTCCTGTAAGGAGA
The DNA here is from genome assembly GCA_018584345.1 of Thuja plicata. Taxonomy (NCBI): domain Eukaryota; kingdom Viridiplantae; phylum Streptophyta; class Pinopsida; order Cupressales; family Cupressaceae; genus Thuja; species Thuja plicata. Next base: position 520,736 of record MU228306.1, read on the forward strand.
TAATTGTGTCTTAAGATATGATGTTTATCAATGTAATTTTAAAGCAATGTATAAGGATACGGGTAGATCTAGGTGAAAGAAAAGGGAAAGGATTATATTTTATCAATATGAAAAGATATTTGTTTAGGTTGTTTATTCTTGCATTTCCTATGACATTATGGTATTCAAGGAATGGTTTTAGAATTAGTATGCAATGATATATTCGTGAATGAACGCATTGTGTTTTGATGTAAGGTTCATAGAAAAATTAATGTGAAATGATGAATCAATGGATTAAGATAGCTATAGAAATCAATATTGGGTTATGATTACTATGTATCTCAAATGTGTATGGAACAATGAAATACTTAGGGTATTGCATTCCTATCGAATGTTAGTCTCTTACTAGAATGCTTAAATGAAAAGTGATATATAAATAATGGATGAAAGAATAATACATGTCTTAAAGTTTATTTAAAGATGTCTAACATAGATGCATGCTAAAGTGTTAGGAATGATGATAAGATTATCTCTAGAACTTAAATTCAAAAGTAAAGGAATGAACAAGTGTTTTTAACAATTTAGTTAATGCCTTAATGGATGACTCATAATATATATATATATAAGTGAAAGAATTAGTTGTGTTGCTTGGATAGTAGTGTTAGGGAGCCTACAAAGATTATGTTCAGTTTATAAATACTTCTTAAAAAAAATATATTCACATCCCTAAGTTATGGTTGGTTGTCCTCATGGGTTCCCTTGCAGGGCGTGACAGGGGTTCCCTATTTCACATCTATGATGTCTTCTTGTATTTCTATTTATGCTCTTGTATGTTTTAATTTGTAAGGCATCTTAAATATACCAGTTATAAGGTGAAAATGCGATTGTTTGTAAGTTTCTTTCAAGGAAGGAGTAAGTCTTATAAATAGTTCCAGAGGGTTAGATATAAAGTGTGAGAATTTGATATATGGATGTGGGAATAAAAAGATAATTTGTAAGGCACTCTGTTTGGGCTTCACATGTGTTTTCATTAATTAGTTTCTATGAATATATATTTCATTTGACTCTTATCCTAAGATTAGGCAGAAGTCTAGGGTTTGTAAGCAGTTTTCAATATCAATCTCAAATATAAACAATCTTTACTTTTATGTTAATAAGAACGTATATGCTTAATCAGTTGTATTGAAGGATACAATTTAATTTGTTGATTCCTTGGAGAGAGAATCATTAGGTTAACCTTCCTGAGTCAAGAACTCTAAAAAGAAGAAGGATGAGAATCCTTGTTTCACTACTATTTTCTATTGTCAAGTTCATGGTTTGGCTTATTAAGCTCTATGCTAAACTGATCATAGTCACTTTTAGGATGTGCTATCAATTGTTATAGTCAAAGGCAATAGGAAAATCCATGTAACCCTAAATCCACTGTTATAGTTATTGAGGAGTAGTAATATATAAAAGGTACACCCTCCTGAGCCCGTGGAGCTCAAAGAAGGAGGATTAATCATCATTAATTAGACTTTTACTTGCATGATTCAAGAACTGGGAATCTAAGAGTCAAACAGTGATGTTGTATTAAGATCCTGCAAGAAAAAGCTCTAACAGATAGACAGAGAAATGAGCTGAAAAATGATGCCTATTTACCAAGTTTTCACCACTCGTAGAATTTCTTTGTTTTGCTACCAAGGCGCCTGTTTACCAGGTTTTCACCGAGGCACAATTTTTTATATTTTTTTGTTCTTTTCTCCTTTTCCTTTTTTTTTTTCATGTATTTTTGAGATATTTGATTTTTTTAATGTTATCCAAGCGCGTGTTTTCCATTTTTTCACCGCGACAATCATTTTTTAGCTTCTTTTTATGCTTTTTAGCATTTTTTAGGACTTTTTCCACTATTTTTGAGTTTTTCAAAATCTTTTCCACTGTATATAGATACTGAAAATAGTCTAGGCATAGAATCACTTTAGATTATTGGTATTGATTAGATCAGGAAGTGTGTCTCCTTCTGTGGTAGCTAACTGATAAGCCTGAGAGCCAAATACTATTGTAATTATGAAAGGCCCCAACCAATTAGGCTCACACTTGACCTTCTTTTTTCTATGTTGTTGATTTTTGGGATTTTCCTGTAGCACTAGATCTCTCACTTGAAACTCACAAGGTTTGACCTTCTTATTGTAGCCTTTTACCATTCTCTTTTGATATCCTTGTAGATGTTCAAAAGCATCTTGACATCTTTTAGCCAGCAGTTCTAGGTGTTGTAACCGTGAGACCCTATAGTCATCATCTGTGATCAACCCTCTTAAAGATACTATTAAGGATGGGGTTTCTACCTAAATTGGAAGAACTTCTTCAGCCCCATAAACCAAAGAATAAGGTGTAGCTCCAGTTGGTGTTCTAATACTTGTTTGATAGGCCCACAAAGTTGGGTTGATTTGAACATGCCAATATGTACCATAATTACTGACCATTCTTATTAGAATCTTGAGGATGTTCTTATTGCTTGCCTTTGCCTACCCATTTCCCTGAGGATAATATATGGAGGAGAAATGTTGAGTGATTTGAAATTTGTTACAAAGTTTTGTCACATCCTTGTTTTTGAATTGTTTCCCATTATTTGTTACAATTGATGAGGGAAGACCGTAATGGAAAATGATATAGTTGAGGATAAACCATGAGATTTGTTTTCTTGTTATTGTGATTAAGGGTATAGCTTCAACCCATTTTGTAAAGTCTTCAGTTGCTATAATGATGAACTTATGACCATTAGAGGATGATTGATAAATCTGACCAATGAGATCAAAGGCCCACTGCTGAAAAGGCTAGTATGTGATAAAGGGTAACAAGTCTCATGCTAGTGCATGTATAATATTTCCATGGATCTGACACTTCTTATAAGATTTTGAAAACTTAATGACATATTTCTCCATTGTAAGCCAATAGTCCATGATGATCGCCGATACAAATTATCCATGATGATCACGTGTTTGGAAGGTTGGCGAATAAGATTTCATTTTTGGTTTTTGGATAATCCTCAAGTAAAACATTGGTTTCAAGGTAGGTACAGATAGGTCCATAACAAGGGGAATCATAGCCCACAAGGTTGCATACTATCTTAGAGTTAGGACAGTTATAGGAAGGATAAGGTAACTCATCCACTATGAATTCATAGTGCACCTAGTTATCTGACAATAGTACAAGAGACATAAGATTAGCCATTGCATCGGATGCTTTATTGTTCAATTTGGGAATTTGTTCAAATGTTATGCCAATGAAATAATGCTTCAATTCATCTAGCATGTTTTTGTATGGCATAAGATTATCATCTTTAGTCTAATATTCATTATTAGTTTTATTTATGACAAGTTGGGGATCACCATTGACATGTGTCATAATTTTCCATTCTAATGCCATATTTAGTCCATTTACCAAAGATTCATATTCCACAATATTGTTAGTACATGGGAATAAAATCTTGTAGGCATTAGGTATTGTGTATACTTGAAATGATATGAATACTATACCCTCTCTAGATCTATGTTGTGTGAATGATCCATCAAAATAAATCTTCCAGGTGTGCTCGGTGATCATTAGGATTGATTCATCTGGGAAATCAATGGTTAAAGTAGTATCTCCCAATAATGGTGCATCCACTAATTAGTCTTCAATGACTTGTCCTTTGATGGCTTTCTGTTCAACATATTCAATATCAAATTTTCTTAGCATCATTACCCACTTAGCCAATCTACCTGTTAAGGTTGCTTTGTTTAAGAGATATTTCACCAGATCAATCTTGACCACCAACTTGATTGAATGTGCCATCATATAATGCCATAATTTCTGAGATGAAAACACCACTTCTAGATAATATTTTTCAATTGGTGTATAGTTAAATTCATACCGTACTAGTGTTTTTCTGATGTAACAAATTTCTCATTCTTTCCCGTTTTCATCTTCTTGTGCCAATAGTGCCCCCAGTGAGATATTTGTTGCTAAAACATATAATAGCAATGGTTTTCCCACTATTGGAGCCATCAGGATGGGTGGATTTTCTAGATATGTCTTTAGTTGATTTAATGATGTCTTGCATGATTCATCCCATTTATGTGTGATACCTTTATGCATAAGCTTGGTGAAAGGTTGTGCTTTGTCAGCCAATTGAGTAGTGAATCTATAGATTGACTGCAGCTTGCCTTGAAATGATCGCACCTGACTGATATTTTTAGGTGGAAAATTTTTAATGATGGCTTTTACCTTTTCTAAATCAACCTCAATTCCTTTAGCCAAAATAATATACCCTAGCATCTTTCTCGAGGTAACTCCAAATGCATAATTTTTAGGGTTTAACCGAAGTTTGAATTGCTCCATCCTGTCTAAGATTTTGGCTAAATCTTGTAGATGATCTTAATGGTGATGAGATGTCCCTAAAGTGTCATCCACATAATCTTCCATGCTCTTATGCATCATATCATGTAAATTTTTTGTGATTTCTCGTTGATATGTTGCTCTTGCATTTTTGAGTCCAAAGGGCATGATGTTCCAGCAAAATGTATCCCACAGACAAGTAAAAGTTATTTTATCTTGATCTTCTGGAGCAATTTTTATCTAATTATATCTAGAAAATCCATCCATTAGCAACATCTCATATCCAGTTGTGAGATCTATAATGACATCTATTCTTGGTAAAGAAAATCATCCTTTGGGCATGCTTTCTTAACACCTGGAAAATCAGTGCACACACTGATAGACTTGTCATGTTTAGCTACAAGGAAAATGTTAGATATCCATTACACATAGGAAATAGCTCTTATAAATCCCTCTATTAACATTTTTTCTAGTTCAACCTTCACCAATAGAACAATATGTGGGCGCATCTTCCTTAGTTTTTGCTTGAAAAGATTCACTCCAAGAGCCATAGATAAATGATGCATGATTAAATCAAGATTGAGCCCTAGCATATCAAAATAAGACCACAAAAAATTAATCTTCTTTTCCTTAAAAAACTGTGTGAACTCTTGTTTCTCCTCACCAAATAAAGATTGAGCAATTTGTATGATTTGTGGTTTCTCCTTGGTACCAAGATTAATTGGTTGAGTGGGTTCAATGACCACTGGAGACCGTTGCTGAGATTGATCTAGGAGAATATAAAATTTCCCATCCTCTAGCATCTCAGTGAGGTTTTCACTACCGGATACATCCTTTATTTTTCCTTTTTATGATCTGAGACTGTCGTAGAATGGTTTTCACCCTTAGATATTTGATTGATTTTGTTTTTTCTTTTGCGAATGGAAAAATTGATATCCTCTGTAGTGTTAGAATTCCTAGTGGAAGATTTTACGGGTTCTATCACATTGAGATAATAAGCTATTGCATGGTCATTAGGGAACACAGGTATATCCATGGGTTCAAATAAGGTCTAGTCAATTAGGTTAGGATAAACGAGTTGAAGAGCATCATTTGGGTTGGTTTCACTGGTTTCAAGATTTAGGATTGAATTGTGATCAACACATTTGAATGTATCAATGAGGTCTATAATAGTACCTTCCTAAGGATTGTTTAGATAAAGAAGCTCCTCACTATTCTCACTCGAGTCATTGTCAATATTATGTGAACCAAATTCAAATGATCATATACCTGAGATTTTAGCCTCTTCATGTCTTGTTCTATTGTTGAGATATGAGTTTTCTAGGATTCATTGAAACTCTTCAGGTTCTATCAAGAGTCCTCTACATGCATGAATTATGTTGGGCATCACAATATCTTGTGAATCTGTAGCCATATTTGGATGATTGGCAGCATTGGAACTTTCTCCTCTCTCAAGATGAGGTGCATATTGATGAATCAAATGTATATCTATATCCATAGTGGCATTATAGAATGAGTCCCATTCATACTCACTAGAATTTGTCTCAATGGAATGAGGGAGATCTAGAACATGAGTGATTGTTACCCTTTGCCCCCAGTTGGGATGACAGTTTTCTTTTCCATTAACTTTCTCATCAGAATCATTTTCTTGAATCTCATTTTGATTATCATCAAGGGCTTGATTCTCTAGTAGTGACATGTTTGTGTATTCATCCCCTTTTGTTTCTTGAGCTCCCAAAAATGAAGGAATATAGCGTTCACCTTGATAATGAGGATTTTCATCATGAATATGCAATAATCATTCATATGATTGAGGTGTGAATTTAATTTTTTCTTTAGATTATTCTTGTTCTTGATCGAAAATTGGTCCATCTCGGTGAGGGGTATATGTGTGTCTTCTGTATACCCTATCCCTATTTTGTCCTTGGGATATCTAAATTGTGTCAAAATTGGTTCAACAAGACCCTCCTTATTATTTCCTAGGGGTCCTTGTCCTTGATACCCTATTCTTTACATGATGGGTATACCACGTCCATATTATTGAGTTGTGATTTGGACATGTTTGACATCTTGATGGGATTCATCCTTTTGCTTGTATAGTCATTTTAACACCTCATTATCATTATTTTTTTGCCACTGATTTTCCTTTCACAAAAGTTCCATTGTACATTGTTTGTGGCTTAGCTTTTGATGACATTACAGATGATGACGGTCTCCCAAGTGATCTTGGTGGCAAAGGTAAAGTTGTTATAGAGAGTAGTTGATCAATATTGTATTCCCCAATCCCATTATCATGCAGTTTTAATTTATTTTCAAAGTCTCTTAGTATTTTTATGGTTGAACTTTCTGGGGATTATTCTTTTGTAGTTTCTTTGTTATGTGGAACCATTCTTTCCTTTATTTGATGAACATTGTTACAAGATTGGAAATAACTTGTATTAGATGGAATGGTGATCTCCTATGCTTTGTATGGAAATTTTAAGCATTGATGAAAATTGGAAAGGACACCTTGCATTTCATGCATCCAGGCTCTTCCTAAAAGAATGATGTAGGATAGATTAAGATCTAGCACCTGGAGCACCACATTTATTTCCATGGGTCCCACTATGCTTGGCAACATTACCATCCCTTTAGATGATATCTCATCATCATCATATGATTTTATGGTTATCCTCTTCATAGGATAAATATCTTCATTTGAGAATCCTAATGCTTTGATCAAACCTAAAGTGAAAATATTTAGGCCCGCTCCTTCATCTATCAAGACTCATTTCACTCTATGTTTGTGAATTAGCACTTCTATATGCAGAGGAATGTTATGAGGGCAACTCGAGGCATTGCCATCTTCTTTAGAAAAGGATAAATAGTGAGGTGTAGTCAAATTTCCAACCATGGATTGAAATTTATCTATGTCCAAATTGTTAGGAATATTCATTTTGACCAAGGCATTTTCCAAAATCTCTTTATGTGATGGAGAAATTTTGAGAAATTCAAGAATAGATATTTGTGTAGGATTTCTTTGCAATTGATCAACCAAACTATAATTATGATAGGTTGAATTCCTAAACTTCCTTTTCAATCTTTTTTGCAGAGCTCTAATGGTGGTTTTCATAGGTTTTAGAGTGTTTCATGTCTATTTTTTGCGTGTTTTGGTTGTAGAGGGTTGTTGTGGTCGTATTTTTTTCCATTTGGGTCATCTCTATGGAGTCAGAATAGTCGATTTGGTCTTGGTGCCTTTGCTAGTTCATTTTATATTTAAATTCCCTAGGTATTTTAACCCACATCAGCTGTGCATTGAAGAACTTTGATATTTTTATATCCCAGCACTAAATAGTTAAGTGCCTAAAAGGCAAGCACCTTTTTCCAGACAATTCGGTGGATGGACGGTGACGTGGGTGGTAAATTTGATGAACAAAAAGGATGTTTTGGTGGGCCTATGTTAGAGAATTCTCAGGTGACATAGTTGAGGATTGACAGATGGAGGCAAGGCGCGATGGTGCAGTCTGAGTCACGGTAGGTCTAGTCAGATCATGCAATAGCATGGTTGTGACATGTGGCAGGTTTGACAGGTGGTGGGCTAGGTTGGATGGACACATGGCAGAGGTCCTAGTGAATAAGATGGTGCCACATGGTATAGTCAGTAGAATGGCTTAGTGGGACCAAAAAGATGGATTAAATGGGACAGTGAGGCATGGCGGTAAGTGAAAGGAGTAATGAAGGCATATCAAGGTCTAACGGTATTTCTCCATTGCATGAAGGAAATATGAAAGGAAGATATGCATCGCGCAGTAGCAAAATTATTGACACATGTCTAGATCAATGACAAGGTGGAACCTACAAAATCATGGCCAAGGATAAATAACAAATTGACACGTGGAATTTGGCAGGCCCAAGTGATGGTGCTTTTCATAAATCTTGAAATAATTTAGCAAAAAATTAAGTGATTCATCGACTTAGCACAGACCGTAGATGAAAGGCAAGATGTGCGAATAGTGTTGAATCACATGATAAACCAAGGGTTAGGAAAAGGATATGGCGATTTGGCGACTACGTTATCTCTGAGTCTCATGATAGACTGTGGTTGAACTTGGATTAGTTAAAGTGATTTTCATAAAGTGCTTAGATAATGAAAGGTTCATCAATGACCCTATTTTAAAGTTAAGAAAAGGTCTTAATCTTGGTCTTTGATGTCTTTTTCAGTGCCACCTATGACTGTTTGAATGAAAATTCAAAATTTAAAATCTTTTACTACAGGGTTATGATGCTAGACAACAAATATTTTGTCTCAGCATGCCATTAATGTTTTAATCTGATCTTTTGGGTCATTTTTCACACATGTAGAGTCATGTTTGGATGGAGATCTAATAGTGCTAGGCGTATTTATGTATGAAGTGATGCAATTAGGGTTTTTTGTTAGGTTGTTTCTTCTTGGTGCCGCTTGGTATTTTCTTCATTAATGAGAGCATTACTTGATGTCATGACTTTGATTTCCTTTCGATATTAGATGTACTTTTTTTGCATTGAAGGGATTTTCTCTGTTGTTTCCATATCATATTTGCATAGGGGAAAGGGAAGATTTTAGGGTTTCAACTTGTTTTTAGAATTGAATGCTTGCATTTTATGGTTGCAACCCTAACCCTAAATGGTCCTATGCTTGTTGCATTCCTATTGATATAAAGGAATTTTTCAAGACCATAAAAGAGGGGCTGGAGAATTGTGAGAAATATTGAAGAGCATTAGGCTTCTATTTTGTTTCCAGTCTAGGATATATAAAATGTATTTTCAGATTGGTTCAAGACAGAATTGAAAGTTCTTTCATCTTTTTCATATTGTCATATTGTATATCTCCTTTTCATACTGAATTAGGAATCAATTTCATCATACTTAATATATGTTTTCTCAGAATTAAGTCTCTCCTTTGTTTTATTCACTGAGTTGTAAGTTTTCTGACTTACTGTATAAGTCTTTCTTATGGACATGTGTGTTCCTTAGGTATTTGATTTTAGGTCAAACTAATTCCTTTGGACATTAAATTTATTCTATTTGGATATCTATTAGAGGATCTTGTAGTGTGTGATTTTGAGAATTCTTATGTTCATGGTTTTGAATCTCTACCTATAAGGTGTTTTAGTTTCAATATTGTATTTAGGTTTTAGCCCAATGGATAAGGCACTGATCTAGGATTAGTATTTTTGTTGAGATACATATCTGAATGGTTTGGCTATGTTCTATCCCTAAACTTTATATCAAACTCATTTACAAGTTCTTTACAGTTACAGTTGTTCTTATTATTCCACCCATGATAGTGAAGAGTCAATGAATGCTAGGTTGGAATTTAGTACTTACTTGTCATTCATTTGTTGCTCAAAATTTAGTGGTTAAAGGTGTTGTAAAGAGATAATTTTAGTCAGGATTGGGTGTACCACCTTGGTTTTGCAGAGGCAGAAGTGCAGAGGGCAGTCTTGTCCCTATAGTTGGTCCAGTTGTCTTGTAGAGCTTTTATACTTGGAGCTAACCACTCCTAACATCAGTCTCAGGGAATATTGGTGACTTTAGATAGCATAACAGTTTTAAACACCAACAAGATGGTGAATCTACTGGGGACAATGTAGTAAATTACCATAATTGGCCAATAAAGTTGATCATTAGAAGCATAGAATTACTCAAGACTCACCTTTCTCATTGTTTTATCTTGTGAGTTCTCCATTTTCTATTATTCATATTTTTTAGTGTTGTGATCCCAACTTGTGTTGGGTGGTGACTCTAAGTATCTCTGCAGTAGTGCTAAGTATTAAAAATTATTTTTTCACACACTTTCCATTATGAGTTATAAAAGTACCAGGGCTTGGTCAAAGAAACATCCTGAAGATAGGTCGGGGGGTGATGTCCCAACTACATCTAATATTGATTAGACAAGAAGCATTAAAGACAATAAAAGACTCCCTTTGAGTGGGAGGCAAGAGGAGGATATTAGAGAAGGAAGACCAGTCCAACACAGCTAGGAAGGTAATGCATCTGAATATGAAGAGGCTATAGATTTGGGACTAGGCACGAATGAAGATCATAGCTCTCATGATGAAAGAGAAGAGGAGGAATCTAACACCACCCTCCCAAATTCATAGGATCTTGATGAGGAGGCTACTGAGATGAGAAAAGAAATCCAGAGGAGGTTTTCTCTCAGACAACAAATAGAAAAAGGAAGATATCATAAGACAAAAGATGATCAGGAATAAGCAATTAAGGAGGTAATTGTTGAACATGGATGCAATGAGTTATCTATATGAGCCTCAGAATAATGAGGAGGAGCCTCTCATTACTCAAGTTGTTGATCATCAAGGCCCTAAAGATAAGGGAAAGAAAGGAATGGTAGGGGTTACAATAAATGAGCCCAAAAATCTCAAAGGCTCAGCAAAGTAGACATCTAAATTGGACATGGATCTTGAAAGAGCTAGAGTTGAAAAGGAGATTATAGCTAAAGAACTTGAGAAGGCAAAATTGGAGGCTGCTACTTTGGAGATGAAGAAGAAGGTTGATTTCTTAGACAAACAATAGGGCCTATTCATCTTGGTGCTAAAGAAGCTACAACATCAAATACTAAATCCTCTACTTCTCAAGACAACACTACATTTCAAGGAAAGTTGACTCATGCAGAAAGTTACAAAAAATTTTCTTTTCATAATATCCTTGCTTATCCTAATGAAGTTCCAAGTAAACTTAGAGATAAAATTCCCAAATTGCTAGGAATAATGTAATTACATGTGAAGAATATTTGAAAAATTTTAATGACATGATGGATGATTGTGACATTGCACATGAGGATGTATTAATGAAACTTTTTATTCAGTAGAGGATGCTAGGGACTAGTTTAGAGGGCTACCCTATAATTATATAAGGTCGATAGATGAACTAGTTGATTGCTTTAAGGATCAATATGGTGATAATACCAATGAAGGATTCATATTGAATGAATTCAATAATATAAAAAATAACCAGAATGAGGATGTTGCAGAGTTCAATATAAGATTTCAAAGAGCTACGCATAAACGTTTTCAGGTTATGAGACTTTATGAAAGAGTTTGTCTAGCTACTTATCTTAATGCATTTGATTCTAAGATGGGATACCTCCTAAGAGACATGAACCCAAGGACTATAAGAGAATCTTGTAAAACAACTATCAATATAGAAAAAAATAGGAGGGTATCTAGGAAATTGGGTAGAAGAAATGATTGGAAGTCTGCAAAAAAGGAGTTGGATAAACCTTCAAATGTTCAGCCTAAATAAGAGGTCAATATGAAACAAATTCTAAATGTAATAAAAGACCTAAATCTAGGAGAGAGTAAGAACCCAAATAACAATAGGCAATCCTACAATAATTTTAGTCAACATCATAGAATGCAAAATTACCCATACAATACCCAATGGAAGGATGAAAAGCCCATTATTCCACAAAGGATAGAGAGGCCAAACAAAGATACTCCTGATCCTCTTTAGATAAATTTAGCTAATATGTGTAGTGAGGATTACTAGTGTGATGAGTGTGAATATCCCCATAATCCAAATAATTATGCTATTTCTCAGAAGATGTATCCAAGTCAGACCCAACAATAAAGAGAGGATGAAGAAAAGCTATATGATGATGTTGTGAATGCAATGGCTTATGCAGATTTTAAAAGTGAAGAATCTAATGACCAAGGTCAAAGTTAGGAGTTGTCTATATCAGATGAAAAGGAGTTTGATGATCAAGCTGAGAATCAAGATGTGATTTCATTTGATGAAAAGGAAGCAGAAATTGATAAAGTAAGGAGTAATGCTGTAAGAGAACAAGAGCCTTCCATGGACATAAAACTTTTAGATGTAGAAAGGGATAGAATTATGAAAAAATTGGTTGCTCAAGCATAGAGTAAGTATAATATGAGAAATAGGATAGTTGGTAGTGGAGATGGTACATCAGCTAGTATGTTTATTATAAATACAAAAGCAAACCCTAAGTTGACACCATAAAAAGAAAATAACTACTGATAATGTGAAAAAGATAAAGGCAAAAGCAAAGGATAAACCAAGTAACCCAAGTACTTTTCATAAGATTAAAACAAGGACACTAGAGGTAGGTGCTTCTTCTATTCAAAAAGATGCTAAAGGAGTTTAGCCAAGCTTGGCTACTCAAAATGAGGATAGAAGTATTGTTATTACCAAGAAAGACATTGTTGATATCAAGTATACTCCTGTTGACATGGGACAATTGATTTCATAGATCATAGTTAGGGTTCCACTTTTAGAAATAATGAGGATTCTTGAACACAAGGAGATGGATTTAACATGGATGAATAGTGTTTCTACCACAAGAGCTTTGAAATCAGAAATGGATGAGAAGAAAAAGAACAATAAGGAGAAGCTTGATACAAAGGGAAAAGAATCAGATGAAATTGTTTCTAAGATCCTTCAAATATTCCTAAATACTAATCATGTCACTCCTCCTTTAGGAGATGTGGATCCCTTTTTCTTAACATTAATTATTAATGGTAAGATGCTCAAGAATTGTATGATTGATTCAGGGGCATCAAACACAGTCACGCCTACATAAATAATGAAATCAATGGGACTGTAGGTAGATACTCCTCATGGGAGATGTCAAGCAATGAATTCAAGAGAAGTGCCTATTATAGGTACTATTAAGGCTTTTCCTTATACACTTTCTACATTTCCAGAAAAGATACTAACAATGAGTGTTCTAGTAGTTGATATCCCACCTCAATATGGAATGTTGTTGTCTAGGAAATGGAGTGCCTTAATGGGAGGGAATATCTAGTGTGATTTTTCCTTTGCAACATTTGACATAGCTGGTAAGAATGTCAAGGTATCTAGAGAAGTCAGGACTCCTCACATGATTGAGGAGACTGAAGATGAAGCAATGAGTTGTTTCTTGGATACTGACATTGGATCTTTTCAAGTGCAAGATAGTAAAGTTGAGAGGGATGTCAAACATATGTTGATATCAAAGGAGAAAGACAATCTTATAGATAAAACTGATTTATGGACAATGTACTTTGATGGTGCAAACTAAAAAAAAGGAGCTGGTGCAGGAGTCCTACTAATAGCTCCCAGTGGTAAAACATACAAGTTCTCATTTTCTCTTCTATTTACTTGTACTAATAATATTGCAAAATATGAGGCTTTGCTAATAGGACTGAGATTAGTTGTGAGACACAAGGTTAGATGTATTAGGGTCATTGGGGAATCTAAGTTGGTGGTCTCTCAAATTAGATCTAGGTATGCTTCATAGAATCATAGGCTAAAATAGTATAGGAATGTTGTTTGGGATGAAATCAAAACCTTTGATGCTTTTGGCATTGAATGGATGGATAGAAGTCAGAACAAGATGGTAGATCTACTGGCTAATATTGCCTTGAAGCCTAAAGACATTAATTTTGAAAGAATTTCTAGTATAGAGATTCAATCTAGACCATCCATTCTGAACAATGTTGAAAGTTGGCAGGTCTTTGATGATGACATGGATATTTTGAGATTCCTATCTTATGAATCAAAATTTGGAGATAAAGAGATGGAATTTACTATTTTTATGCAAACCATAGATGGGTTGAAGGATAATATTATTGGAAGGGAATTTCTCCAATTGAAGTCCAATAGGGTACCCAAAGGTTTGGTTGTACTTGAGAGAGCTTTTGATAACAAAGACAAGTCTTTATCAACAAGCATGGTCAACAAACCTGAAGACTTGGAGGAGATAAACTTGGGAACCATTCAAGATCCTAAAAAGGTATATATTGGTAAGAAGTTGTCCCCAAGCATAGAGATTCATTGGTAAATTTTTTTAGGAAATATAGACATGTTTTTTCATGGTCATATGATGATTTAAAGGCATATAAAGAGGATTTATTTCAGCATGAGATTCCATTAAAAGAAGGCACTAAGCCTTTCATACATAAGTTAAGATCTGTTAATCCTACTCTAGCACCCAAGATGCAAGATGAGTTAAAAAAGATGAGGGATGCTAGAATTATAAAGCCTATAAGGAATTCAACTTGGGTATCCAATTTGGTACTAGTAAGAAAGAAAAATGGAGATATCAGATTGTGTGTAGACTTTATAAATCTAAAGTTCAATTCTTCGAAGGACAATTATGGATTGCCCAATATGGAAGCAATGTTGCAAAGAGTCACATGGTCTAAAATGATGTCTATGTTGGATGGCTTTTCAAGATATAATCAGGTCAAGGTCAAGGAATCTGAACAGTTCAATACTTCATTCACCACACCCTGGGGAACTTATGTATATGTCAGAATGCCCTTTGGTTTGACAAATGCTAGAGCTACTTTCCAAAGAGCTATGGATGTGGCATTTGTAGATTTTACAAACAAATATTTGGCAGTCTATGAAGATGATCTTACTATTTACTCATCAAAAGAAGATCAACACTGTGACCATGTTGAAAAGATCTTTGTGAGAGCCCTAGAGTATGGGGTTTCCTTTAACCCAAAGAAGTGTGTTTTTGGGGTAATAAAGGGAAATATTTTAGGGCATATTGTCTCTAAAGATGGAGATAGAATTGACCCTGAAAGGGTAAGTGCAATTGATAAATTTCCTCAACCAAAAAATGTCAAGGGCATTCAGTCTTTCTTTGGACAAGTGAACATTTTTAGGAGGTTTGTTACAAATTTTGTAGAGACTAGTTTTACAACCTCAAAGATGATGAAGAAAGGAGCCAAAGTGGAATGGAATCAAGAAGCATGTAGGGATTTTTAGATATCAAGCTGGCTATTAAAGATGCCCCTATTTTGAGGACCCTTGATTATACTAAGCCACTTCAGATTTTATCCTTTGCTTCTTATAACACTATTGCTGCAGTACTATTGTAGAAGAATTCAGAAGGCTATGAACAACCTATTTCCTTTTTCACTAATTCCTTGCTAGAAACATAGCTGAAATATGATATTATTGAGAAACAGGCCTATTCTTTGCTCAAAGATGTAAAAGCATTCAAATGTTATTTGGTAGGGGAAACCATAGATGCTTATGTGCTAAGTGCTGCTGTGAAGGACATTTTAGTTCAACAAGAAGTCTCGGGGAGGAGATGCAGATGGATCAATAAGATCCAAGAGTTTAATATTGACATCCATATTACTAAGTTGGTGAGGGGTATAGGACTTGCTAAACTCATGGCTCAAACTAATTTGGATGCAAATCATATTGATATGTTAGAAGAAGAGTAGAGGCCTTATATTTGTGATATGGATTGTTCTAATTGGTACAAAGACATCATTCGATACTTGTAGAAGATGGTGCTACCCCCTTACATGAATGATAATAAAATGAGAACAATCAAGTTGCATGCTCTGAGATATGCAATAATTCAAGGTCAATTATGGTGGAGGAGCAATGAAGGACTGTTGCTCAAATGTGTAGATCATGATAGGTCTCATGATCTCTTGAAAGAAATGCATAATGGTATATGTGGTGGCCATTACATGGCTAAGACTACTTCCCATAAGATTTTCAGATCTAGTTTTTTGGTGGCCAACAATCTTCAAGGATGCTCATGAATCTGTTAGAAAATGTGATGCTTGTCAGAGATTTTTCAGGAAAGTTAAAGTTTGATGGGAATCTTCCCTTGAAGCATATTATAGTTGAGGCACCTTTTTAGAAACGGGGAATGGATTTCATAGGAGAGATCCCTAATAAATCTAGTGGAGGTCATTCATGGATCCTAGTGGCAACTGATTATTTTACCAAGTGGGTGGAAGAAATTCCAACTAGAAGAGCCAAAAGTAAGGTTGTGATTCATTTTGTAATACAAAACATGTTGACTAGATTTGGTTGTCCAGAAACCATTGTGGTGGAAAAATCTATGTGTTTAGATTAGAGGAATTCATTGTTTCTTGTCAGCAATATGGGATTATGATTTCTTATTCTTTCCCTCTTCACCCCCAAGGCAATGGTCAGGCTGAGTCCAATAACAAGAGCTTGATAAATATTATCAAGAGAGTGTTGGATGCAAATAAGAAGGCCTGTAATTCCAAATTGAAACTTTCTTTATGGGCAGATAGAGTAACAATAAAGAAGGCTATTGGATGTACACCTTTTGATTTAGTTTATGATATCCATGCCAGATTACCCCAGAATAACTTATTGCAAATGTATAAATTCATCCAAGCATATGATGATGACCTAGAAGATGATATGAGGATTAGGTTGGAAGATTTGATACAGCTTGATGAGTCACAAATGGAAGCACATGAAATGAATATCAAATTGAAATTACAATGCGAGAACTTATTTGACAAGAGAACTACTATTAGGAACTTTGAGGTTGATGACTTGGTCTTGATGTGGAATGCCAGACTTGAAGACAAAGGAAAGCATGGTAAGTTTGATCCTATTTGGCTTGGACCATATATAACTCACATCAAAAGGGGTTCTAATTCATATATGTTGAAATAATTGACTGGAAGTTTTCTGGAATTGCCGGTTCATGGGCAATTTTTGAAGTTCTACTTTTCCTAAAGAGGCAAGAATCCATGAACATGAGTGTTTGTATATATTATTTTCTATTTTTTTTGTTGTTAGTTATTTTTGCTTTCCAGTAGGTGGTTTTCTTTATCTCAAAGATCTAGAACCTTGCTATTCTTGCAAGAGGCATACATCCCCAATCAGAGCCACTAATAGGTTGTTTTCCTAAACTTCCTTTTCAATATTTTTTGTGGAGCTCTAATGGTAGTTTTTCTAGGTTGTAGAGTGTTTCCTATCTATTTTTTTCATGTTTTGGTTGCAAAGGGTTGTTGTGGTCATATTTTGTTCCCTTTGGGTTGCCTCTATGGAGTCAGAATAGTTGATTTGGTCTTGGTGCCTTCGCTGGTTCATTTTCTATTTAAATGCCCTATGTATTTTATCCCACATCGGCTGTGCATTGAAGAACTTCAATATTTTTATATCCCAGCACTAAATAGTTAAGTGCCTAAAAGGCACACGCCTTTTGGTAGATGGTTTGGTAGATGGACAGTGATGTGGGCAGTCAATTGGATGGACAAAAGGGATGTTTTGGTGGGCCCATGTCAGAGAATGCTTAGGTGACATGGTTGAGGATTGACAGATGGAAGAAAGGCGTGATGGAGTAGTTTGAATCATGGTAGGCTAGTTAGATCGTACAATGGAGTGGGTGTAACATGTGGTAGGTTTGATAGGTTGTAGGCTAGGTTGGATGGACACATGGTAGAGGTCCTAGTGAATAAGATGGTGCCATGTGGCATAGTTAGCAGAATGGCTCAGTCTGGTAGTAAGTAAAAGGAGCGATGAAGGAAGATCAAGATTTGATCATATTTCACCATCATGTGAAGGAAAGATGCAAGGAAGATATGCATCGTGTGGTAGATAAATGCTTGATGTGCATCTAGATCAGTGATAAGGTAGAGCCTGCAGGATCGTGGCCGAGGAAAAATAATAGATTGACACATGGAATTTGGTGGGCCCAAGTGATGGTTCTTGTCACTGAATCTTGCAATAATTTGGAAAAAACTTAAGTGATTTAGTGACTTAGCACAGACCGTAGATGAAAGGCAAGATGTGTAGTTGGTGTTGAATCGCATGATAAACCAAGGGTTAGGAAAAGGATCTAGTGATTTGGCGACTATGTTATCTCGAAGTCTCATGATAGACCATGGTTGAGCCTGGGTTAGTTAAAGTGAGTTTCATAAAGTGCCCGAATAATGAAAGGTTCATCGATGGCCCTATTTTAAAGTTGAGAAAAGGTCTTAATCTTGGTCATTGATGTATTTTTTGGTGCCACTTGTGACCGTTTGAATGGAAATTCAAAATTTTAAATCTTTTACTGCAGGGTTCTGATGCCAGTCGACAGATATTTTGTCTCAACACACCATTAATGTTTCAATCTGATATTTTGGGTTATTTTTCACACCTGTAGAGCCATGTTTGGATGGAGATCTGATAGTGCTAGGTGTATTTATGTCTGAAGTAATGCAATTAGGGTTTCTGATGAGATTGTTTCTTCTTGGAACTATTTAGTATTTTCTTCATTAATGAGAGCATTACTTGATGTCATGAATTTGATTTACTTTTGACATCACATGTACTATTTTTTTCATTCAAGGGATTTTCTCTATTGTTTCCACATCATATTTGCATATTGGAAGGGAAGATTTTAGGGTTTCAACTTGTTTTCAGAATTGAATGCTTGCATTTTATGGTTGTAACCCTAACCATAAATGGTTTGATGCTTGTTGCATTCCTATTGATATAAAGGAATTTTTCAAGACCATAAAATGAGGGGCTGGAGAATTGGGATAAATATTGAAGAGCATTAGGCTTCTATTTTGTTTCCAGTCTAGGATATAGAAAATGTATTTTCATATTGTGTCAAGATAGAATTGAAAGTTCTTTCATCTTTTGTATATTGTCATATTGCATATCTCCTTGTCATACTAAATCAGGAATCAGTTTCATCATACTTAATATATGTTTTATCAGAATTAAGTCTCTCCTTTGTGTTATTCACTAAGCTGTAAGTTTTCTAACTTACTATATAAGTCTTTCTTATGCACATGTGTGTTCCTTAGGTATTTGATTTTAGGTCAAAATAATTCCTTTGGACATTACATTGATTCTCTTTGGATATCTATTAGAGGATCTTGTAATGTGTGATTTTGAGAATTCTTGTGTTCATGGTTTTGAATCTCTGCCTATAAGGTGTTTTAGTTTTAGTATTGTATTTAGGTTTTAGCCCAATAGATAAGGCATTGATCTAGGATTAGTATTTTTGTTGAGATAAATATCTGAATGGTTTGGCTATGTTCTATCCCTAAAATTCATATCAAACTCATTTAGAAGTTCTTTATAGTTATAGTTGTTCTTCTTATTCCACCCATGGTAGTGGAGAGTCAATGAATGCTAGGTTGGAATTTAGTACTTACTTTCCATTCATCTGTTGTTCAAAATCCAAAGGTTAAAGGTGTTGTAAAGAGATGATTTTAGTTTGGATTGGGTGTACCCACCTTGGTTTTGCAGAGCCAAAAGTGCAGAGGGTAGTCTTATCCCTATAGTTGGTCCAGTTGTCTTGCAGAGGTTTCATACTTGGAGCTAACCACTCCTAACATCAGTCTCAAGGCATATTGGTGGCTTTAGATAATCTAACAGTTTTAAACACCAATTTAGATGAGAGTGATGAGGAATTTTGGTTGGTTGACGTGGGTTTTGATGATTTAGGTATTTTTGAAGAATCTCCTTTTAGTACCACTTTATCTTGTCCTCTTCTCACTGCATTAGTAGATTCATCTTTTTGTTTATCCTTGATGATTATCACATTTACTCTTTGATCTAAATCCTTTAACATATTGATGGTATTATCATGATTGTATGCATAATTTACCTGATTGCCTTTTGCATTGGATGATTCTCCTTTCTCATAGTTAGGCAAAGATGTTTTCAAAGCTGTGTGATCTTCATTTGTTTTGTGACCATCCACTGTAATGACTACACTTTCAATCAAATCTTGTAACAAGTGTTTCAGTTTCATGCACTCATTCATTCTATGCCCTTTTGTTTTGATGGTACTCACAATAATGTGCATCACTCCACCATTTCAGCTTAACTGTTGGTTTGTAAGGTCTTGATTTTGGTAGTGTGATAACCTTGTGAGAGATAATTTTTCACAATGTTGATTCCAAAGATTATCTAAGAGGTATAAATATCCATTTAGGACCATTATAAAAAGGTGGTTTTTGTTTCTTGTTGTCTTGATTGATTCACACATTAGACACAATATTAGGATTCTTAGGTGGAGTAGTATTAGATCGATTAAATGCAAGCTATTTTGGTTTTACATTTTGAGCATCTAGTACCCCATCATTTACAACATTTTGATTCTTGTTCCAATACTTTGATTTGTCTTGGTTGCCATTGTTATTCGTATTGAAAGAACCTTTGGTTTCTTTATAGATTTTATGTTCTCCTTTCCTTACCAAGGTATCTTCAATTTTAATTCCCATTTCAATCATTTTCTCAAATGCTGGAATGCATTGTAATTGTATGTAATGATTCATTTCTATAACCAAGTTATTCACAAAAATGTGCATCTTTTCTATTTCTAGAATCAATCGAGGATATCATGCAAACATTCTTCTCCACCTTTGCATGAAAGATATTTAAGGTTAACCAATTCTTTGTTTTGTATTGCATAAGTCAATAATCATGATAGGATGTTGAATGTTGTACGAGTAATGTTGCATGAATCTCTCTATGAGTTATTCAAAAAAATTTATTCCATGAGGCAATCTGGAGAACCACTATGTTGCTTCTTCATTTAAACTACCAGGAAACAATCTCATGAGGTATGTTTGTTCATGAATAAACTCCATGCTAAGAGTATAGAACTCTCGTATATGATCTTAAGGTTCTAAAACTCCTATATATTTTTTGTATTTACGTATATCCACATTGTGAGGAAATGGTGGCATGTGTATACTTTGATCAAAAGGTATAGGATAAAATGCACTCATTGAGTATTTTCTTGGAATAGTGTCCTTTTCTTTCTTCATATCACATAGTTGAGTTTGTAATTCTTCTACTTGTTTGAAAAGGAGAGTCATGGTATTTTCCTCTTCTTGTGTTTTAAGTTGTTCCACATTGAAATCTTCAGGTAATTTGATCCTTTTCGAGGCTAGACGCATGAAATATTTTTCCTTGTCAGCCATGAGGATTTTGTCCATGATCTTTTGAAACCTTGTGTCTTGTTGGACTTTTTGAATATAATCATTGTTTATTTCCTCATCATTGTCAGTATCAACATGAGTGGCCCATTCATTCTAAATTCTAGTCATGTTGTTGTTGTTTTTATTGTTTTTTTTTGTTGTTGTTGTTGATGATGTTAGTCTTAGTTTATGAATCACTAGTTTGGGGAGCCGAAAAAGGATCTTGATCGTGTTCTGGTTGTGTTTTGGGTACAATTCTTAACCTAGGAATGTGTGGTGTGTATTTTTTCAAAACAACCACTCCATGTCCACACCATGTAAGATTAGATGATTCTTGATTTTCAAAGATGAGAAACCTATCACCTATAGTTTCAATGTTTGATATAATAGCTTCACAATTGGTCAAACTTTGATGAAAAATTGTGGAAGTAGATTTGATAATGTTTGAGATCTTGATGAAGGTGAGATTGACCTTGATAGTGATCTCTAAACAAGAACAAGGTTGATATGACCAATTGAGAGTAGTGTTAAGTGATTGAAACAAAGAGTAATTAGTTTGATCTCCTAAGAACCAAGGTTTGATATTGAGAAATTGTGATTTTTGGACTAGAAATAGATGTTTAAAAGCTTCAAGATTGAGTTGATTTTGATAAGAATGGCACAAAAATAACCTTTGTCTTGACCAACAAGAATATAAGAACCAAAGACAATGTTTTAGGACCCACATTTTTGTGCTAAGTGTGATTTTTTAAGAACTTGTATGCCAAGGATAAACAAAAATTGTGAGATCTTACCCATTTTGGAGTGCTTGTAGGTGTTTTGAAATGTTCAATTAGTGACACACACACACACACAAAGGAGAATGTTTTTGTCTTGTCTTGATAGGAATTTTTTTTTAAAGAATTTTTGTGATTATTAGGGGCACAAAAACACCTTTACCTACAAAATTGGCATAGCATGAAAATATTTTCTCTTAGGCTCAGGTACACACTCAAATGCTAATCAAAATATGGCCATCACCAAGCACACAATGGCTCTAGTCATGATGTTGTATTATCCAAATTCAAATGCAAATGAGGGCACAAAATGACAAGTATCTTAGGGAAATTACTATTTGACTTGCACAAAGGTTATCACCTATCAGGGGTGATGTGGGTAGCTTCTAAGCCTAGATTTTTTAGTAAGGATCTCCATTCAATTGTATCCTTTGTGTTTGAACAAGCACGACTTAAACATATAGCCCCACAAAGTGTCTTGGCAAAAGAAGTCATGTAAATGTGATTCAAACTATGAGGCCCCCACTTTGTGTTAGACGTGAGTTGTATATAAGCTCAAATTCCAATCAACTCCCAAAACTTTGGCCCTGTTAGTAATATTTCCTATTCCTAGGTCATCCTTGTAAATATTTAAGTTTCCTATCTTGTCTGTGTTTGAAGGGTTCAAAAATCATGGTTAGAATTGTTCCTGTGCCTCTGCAAGCATTTTTCTAAGTCCCTAACCTAGCTAAAGCTTTGAAAACCCTTGTTTCATGTCTCCTAGTATAAATTTGGTCATAAAAACCCTAAGCATTGAAATGTCTCCTAATTTCATGTTACTTTTATCACTTGAGTCATGTCTAGAATGGGTTCCTTTTAAGTTGTTCTTGTTCGTTAAGTTGGCGATCCTAACACTGTGGTCCAACATTTTTCCCTAAGTTCAAAGTATATGTATGTTTTAAATAAATCCGTTATCTGTTGAACAAGTCATTTTGATCTAACGGTTCCTTTAATGGCTTGATCCCAAACTGATTGAAATCTATCTTATAATCCATTAAGCCATGACGTGATGTGTCTTTTGTGGGTCCCATGGTCATAAAGGTTCTTAGTTAATTAGTGGGAAGATCATGTTTCATCAAATGGTAGACTTAATTGCTTGATCCCAAGATGCATGACATCTATCATGTAAGTGATTAAGTGGTGCCGAAGCATGTCAAAGAGAAAGATGTGGGTCCTGTTGCAGGCAATATGAAGGAGATTAAAGCTCAGAAAGAATCAATGGTAAACTTAATTTCTTAAAGGTAAGATGCTTGACATCTATCAGCTAAGCGATTAAGTGGTGTTAACATGTGGTAGTGGGTAGCCTAAGATGGTTGTGATTAAAGTATAGAAAATTTGATTCTGATCTGACAGATGACTTAATGGCTTATATCAAAGATGCGTAAGATCTAACGGCTAAGCCATTAAGTGGTTCTGACGCATGTCTAGTTGATGAAGTGTATTCCACTAAAGGTAAAGCTAACCACAGGTTAAAGGTTGGTGAAATTTCCAAAGATCTAACGGCTCGCTTACTGGCTTAAAGAGAAACTGATCGGAATCTATCATCTAAGTCATTAAGCCGTAACACCACATGTCCTAGTGGGTCTGACTGAGGTCATAAAGGAAGGATTAAAGGTAGAGAATATATAGAAAGAATCAGTGGTTGACTTAATCTCTTAGAGATAAAGTGAACAAGATCTAATGGATAAGTGATTAAGCTGTGGTTATGCGTGGCACAAAATGTGGGTCTTGTACGGCGCAGAAAGCATGTTAATAAGGTTTCTAGTGTGAAAAGATTGGATGGTTTGCTTAATGGCTTAAAGGAAAAGTAATCAAGATCTAATGATTAGGCCATTAAGCCATGTTGACGCGTGTCCTAGCTAATGACGTTGTAGCCACAGCTAGTAAACTCAAGGTGAAATAACTTACAAACAGGGTAAGATGAATCTAACGGTAGACTTAATCGCTTAAGGAAAAGAAGCACACCATCTATCATGTAAGTGATTAAGTCATGCTGACACGTGTCCTAGGTGAACAGTTGTTTCTGAGAAAAGATGAGAACCGTTAGATGGAGAAGGTGATGTTGGAGATCTATGGTCCAGATTCAAAATTCTTAAAAGTAATCATCATTGAGCCATTAAGCTGCGAAGTCTGAGGTAGGAAAAATTATTATAGAATGTGTGGCCACTTCAGTTCAATTCAAAGAAAAAGATTGATTTGATTAAAGTAGTATAATTCATCACTTAAACTTGAAGTCACCATAATTTACCAAAATCATTCAAGCAAAGAACAAAATTGCAGTGATTTTCAGCTCCTTGCGACAAAATTGTAGAATGGGTAAGCTTTTTCTGATACAGTAGAAATTCATACTTCCAGTGAGATTTGAAATTTGAAAAGCTCTCAGAATTATTGTTTAAATCCAAATTTCATTTTAGTAAGAAGCCCTAGGTTTAAAAATGACCCCTAGGATTGAACTCTCTAGAGAGATAGATTATCAAAAGAGAAATATGAGAGAGGACCTTCTGCAACAGTTAAAAGGATCCACAAGTGATGCTACCCAAATTAAGAGAATAGTTCCAACACATCCCTACTTCAGAGTAGGAGAGGGTTTATATGATTCTGGTAGGTGGGCCAAAGATGTCAAAACCAATATAAATGGTTTAAGTTTGTTTAGAACTACTTACAGCTAGAGAAATGCTCCTTCCCCAGATTGTAACATATGGGATTTAGATGTGGGAAAATTAATAGCACCCGGGGTGTTCATGGATACAGATCTATTCACTCTGATAGCCAACACTTATGATAGAGTATCCAAGGTTGTAAGGGATACATAGGGAAAAATGCTTTTGACTATCACAGCTAATGAGATCAGAAGAATTTTCAAATTAGGTGACTCATCAGTACAAATGGATGTTATTGATTTTTGTTACTTTAAGGAAGTATACCAGACCCAGAGGGAATATTACAAGAATGAGGCTTTGAAAGGGTACATTAACAAAATAGGGGATTTGATTGTAGTGGGCCCAAACACACTAGAGCCATTCAAATTGGACTATTTCAATGGTAAGGCCAAGAAAATGTATAGTACCATGTGCCTAGTTTTAGGAGAAGATGAAGAAGAAACAATGCTAGTACATATCATGCTCATGATGGTTCAGATCTTGCACCCCCACCTGTCAGTAGTTTTTGATTATGCTTCTTATATTGCTGAGAAAATGCATGAAGATTTAGTAGGCATCAAAGATGGAAATATAATAAAGCCAATGGGGTGGTATTCCATTATGATGCACATGTTTTTGTTTGATAGTGCTGATATTTTTGAGGAAGAAATGGACCTCACTAAGTTCCAAGATGATGAGGATTTTCCTGTCCAATTATGGAGTGATGATCTATCATGGGATAGAAAAGAAGCCAATTATGTATATTTTAATGAGTTTTTTCTGCTAGGCTTAAGTCATTATTATGCAAACAAAATCCTAGGATCCACACAGATATGATGAGATTATTGAGGGCTATGGAGTTTGCCCTGGAATTGAAAATTTCCCACAATTGTGGAGATCTGACTTTGTACCTTGTTTCTACAGTTATCAGGGTTTATGGATTTAGGGGAACCCCCAATGTTCTACCCTACAGAGTGCCATTGAAGATTGGAATAACATAAATTCTAAGGTAGATGGGAGAATTTCAGGAAGAAGCCCTAATAGGCAAGTTGAAGGGAAGTATTTTCCCTACCCTCACTAGAGCTCACCATTTCATCATCATAAAAGGTGGATGGACAGAATTTGACAAATATTTTGAGCCCTACTATCTAGCAACATTTGTGTCTAGATGTGCAGACAATGAAGGATTCATAATGAGCATGTTCAGAAAAAGAACCAAATTCTTGGCACTAGAACACCAGTTCAATTTCCCAGAGGACATTTTTAGAAATATTTTTGATCTAAATGACCAGGAGGTCAGGAAAGAAAAGTGGCTAGTATATAAGAAGTCTTTAGACTTTGTC
The DNA here is from genome assembly GCA_018584345.1 of Thuja plicata. Taxonomy (NCBI): domain Eukaryota; kingdom Viridiplantae; phylum Streptophyta; class Pinopsida; order Cupressales; family Cupressaceae; genus Thuja; species Thuja plicata. Next base: position 546,583 of record MU228306.1, read on the forward strand.
CACAATTTTGAAATATTATATGATCCTTTGAAAGAATTTTCACCTTGGGACACAAAGATTGAGTCCCTTATGACATTGTTTGAAGGTATCATGAAAACTCTCAATGAGAAGAAAGATAGAGTAATGGAAGCTAAGCCAGAAAAGGCTAAGGCTATTCTGAGAAAACTTGCACATGGAAGGGTAGTCCCACCTGGAAATTATGTAGTTTATAATAGAAGAGGGTACAGTACTATCATGCCCAATATTGATAAATATTTTGATCAAAAAGGAAAGAGGCCAGTAGATGCCAAAGCCCAAAAGATTCCCTCTCCCAAGAAATAAAAGGTGGAGGAAAAAGAGCAAGAGAGTGAGTTATACTCTCCTTCCTAGTCCCCTTTACAAATGGATGACCAAGCTATTGCTGAGTAATTGGTCCAAATGGGAAACACAAGCCAAGTCTTTGTCACTATACAAGAGCTTCAAGAAGGAATGCTAGTGGAACCTAGACATACAAATCTAGATCTCACAGTGCCAGAGTTTGTAGGAAAGGAGCTGGACCCTATAACCAAATAGGCCAGTGAAGAGTTTCTATCAGATGATAATATTGTTAAGGATAGGGCTTTTATTCAATTTTTACGAAGAACTCACATTGATGAGTTCAAGGATAAGTGCCAAAGGTTGCAAGAAGACCAATTGGATTAGAGCAAGGATGACATTGAAAAAGAAGTCAAATAGGAAATGATTACTAAGTTTGACCGGATCACCCCTGGAGAGGGTAGAGAAATGGTAAGGAAAAAGGCGATCCTCATCTTACCCTAGTGGGATTTGGCTGATGCCATAGTTTTTGATGCTGTTAGGAAGGAAGAAAAACCATTAAGCACTAATGGAACATAAATTGGTGCCCAGTTTAGTCAATATCATGCAACTTTAGCAATTTGGTCCTTGAAGAAGAAGGATAAAAAGAGAATGAATGAAGATGATCAAATTGAGGATATAGGTAGCCTCATCATCAAAAGAGTTTCTGATACCTCAGGTGTGGAGGAAGCTAACCTTATTTTCTAGACTGCTAATTTGAGTTTGAAGGTAGCTAAGAAGAAAAATGATGCTTTTGAAAGCTTAAACCAAAAGTATGAATTTGTTTTAAAAGAATATTATGATGAAAGGGTTGAATATTTGCAGAAGATTGATAGAATTGCATTCCTGGAGGGAAAGAAAATAGTACAATTAATGCCTCAAAAGAGGATTACTTAGGACCCCCACCAGAATCTTCATCAAGTCTTATAATTAGTTATCTTCCCTCCCCCTGCACCCTCTACTTCTACCACACTAGAAGAGCTTGAGCAAGAAAAGGCCATGCTAAGAATTGCAAGAGCAGAACTTAAAAGGCAAAAGAAAGAATGGGTGGAACAATCTAAAGCCTTCAGAGAAGCAAAGGCATGGGTAAAGAAGAAATATGCAGATAAAATACATAGTGATCTTATGCATTGTACTCATGAAGTAGTACCCTCTGATATATATGCTCAAGGTAATAAAATTGTCAACATTGTCACTGAATATAATGAAAATAAAGACAATTTGGACCAGCTGGTTAATAAATGGAAAGGGAAGGTAGGGGAATTAAAATTCTTCCACACCACCTATAAGAAGAGAAATGATATTGACATACTATTGAATGACACTCACAAATGTGTCAAATTGCTCTTAGACATGGACATAATGAGGGACATTATTGTGAGGAAAGTGATGGCCCTAAGAAAGGAATATTCATAGGACAGATATGAGATGTTCCCAAATCTCTTTAGGAAGAATATAAAAATCAAAGATGAGGTGTTGTGACACTGAAAAATGAATGAAGCACTAGTAGTTAGAACTAATAGCATATTAACCTTGGAGAGCACACTATTTTTTGCTCAGACCATTGAGATAGTGGGCAAGGATAGGTATTTTTTTGCGCTCTAGACATATGAGATTGAGAAGGCACATGCCACTTGGAAGGAGATCAAAAATAGAAAAGATGAGATACTTGGTTTCATTTAGCCAAGTGATGGGGTGTACACTTCTTGGAAGGAAAAGTAAAAAATAGTTGATCCGGGTGAAGGTGAAGATATGCAAGTGGATGATGAAGCCTAACAAGGTAGTTAATGCAGTTAAGAGTGGAGATTCTACATCACCAACCTCCAAGACAACGAGTTCCAAATGGCTATCCCCCAGCAAATAAAAGACAAATACAATCACCATGTATCCATAAGACAAAGGATCAGTTAGAATATCTTGTAACAAATGTGATTTTTCTATCCACTTGTTATTTTGTCCTATTATATTCTTGAATTTTCTCTTTTAGCCTAGTCATCCAAAGCTTTTTGCATCCTTGATCTTTAAGGATTCCAAGATGACTAGTGCTGGCTATAGGTAGTAAGTTGCAACATATTTTAAAGGATGGTAAAATAAAAGTTGTGAGGCAGATTTTTGAATTGGTCTAAGCTTAAGTCTTGAGTCAATTTGAATGTACTGAAGTCAAGATATCTTTAATAAAATACAATGGAATCTCCATTTTGATACCTCTGATGTCTTTTTGCATTCAGTTTTAGTTCTTGTATGTTTAATCTGTAAGGAATTTTAAATGTACTGGTTATAAGGTAGTTGTGTCATTATTTGTGAGTTGCTTTTAAGGAGGGTTTAAATCTTGCAAATAGTTGTAGAGGGTTAGGGTTTATTCAAGAATTTGATATAGGAGTTTGATAATGAAAGGATAGTCTGTAGGGTAGGTTATCTAAAGTTTTAATTTTGTTTTAATTAAATTATCTATGGTGGATATATGTTTTATTGTCACTCTGGCCCATGATTAGGCACTGTTCAGATTGTGACAAGTAGTCATTATCATCAATTCAATCAAACATAAATCATTCTTTAATTTTTATTGTCTGATGTATATATGTCTAGATAATTGTGTTGAATACAATTAATTGTAGTGATTCCTTCAAGAGAGAGTCAATAGGTTAGCCTTCCTAAGCCAAGTTGCCAAATAGAAGAAGGATCGTGGATCCTTGATCTACTGTCAGATTTTCTCAAAGTTAGTAATCTGTTGAAGGTGCACCTGCTTGGGTTTGTGGAGCCCAAAGTGAAGAAGGAATCTTTTCCTTGTCAATTAGCCTTTTCCCTATATGAATCTAGATTGGGAAAGAAAGAGTCAAGCATTTATCATTACATTTTGATTCTACAAGAAAAAGAGCTAACAAACTGGCGACTCTACTGGGGATATTTTAATGTTCTAGAGTCATGTTCATGAAAGAGTTAGTTCTTGCAATATTGAGAATAATTCTATTGTTCCTCATAATCATTAAAGAAAGTTTATTTTGATTATCTATTGTTGCACACTACTTGAAGGTCTTGGTCCTAAAAATGATATAGATCTTGTCTCAAGTGGAGTGACTGTTAATTGTAAAGCCTCTAATCTAATCCTGTATTTGTTCTTCAAATAAAATCCACTGGGAAGAGAAGATTTGCAGTAATACGGACAATGGAGAATCATTTTCTTGAGATTACCAAGTGAGGAATTGTCAATAAACTTTGTTTTCAAGTTTCATTTGGACTTACTTCAATAAAAGAAAACCCGAGTTAGGACAAGGTACTCAATATTTATATATATTTGTCCTTTGAGAATAGGTGGTGACTCTAACCTCTGTGTACTCTAGTGTTGCACATTAAACATGTTGAAAATATTTATCTATTTTGAAAAATGAGTTGACAAAGGAATACTAGATCCTATTTCAGAGAAAATCTTGAAAAGGATGTTGGAGAAGAGCTCCATACACCCCAAAGAAAATAATGGTCCAAAAGAGGTACATCCAAACATGATTCCCAACATACCTCAAAGGGAAGGATAAATACTCCCGCTCTAGAAAGAAAATCATCTTCATCTGAAGATGTAGGATCCATGGGACCAATTGACACTTATAGAGCTAGTGCCAATTTTGATCCCTTTAGGGATGGAGAAAATAATGATATAGGTTTCTTCCCTGCAGAAGAAAATCTTGCTCCACCAGAAGAAACCTCTACTACTGAAACAACTTCATATGATTCTAATAAGTTGCAAGATGAGGTTATGGATTTAAGAAGGAGAAAGAAAGAATAAGAAAAGGAAATAGCTGAAGCAGAAAAGAAATGTGGACAAAAGCTATATGAATTACTAGTGGAAAGAGAATAGCTCTTGGCTGAGACAAGAAGAAATGACCTCAAGGCTGAAAGAATGAGTCAAGAGGTTAAAGGTTTGAATCCATAATTGTTTGGTAACCTTAATGATTCAAGGGAAAAAGCCCCAAATAAAATCTCAAATCCTGAGAAGGAGGAATTTGAGAAGCAAGGGCCTGTCATCAAGCAACTTTTCCCACATGAGATTGAGTAGAATGCAAAGCTTAAGACAAATGCAAAGGAGGTTCCTAACAAGTGTAAGAAAAAGGTCATTGGTGTGACTATGGAGGAGCCTAAGAAAAACTTGACCATCACTGTAGGAATGTCTCAAGTTGACATTGAACTTGAACAAGCTAGAGAAGCTAAAGAGGACCTTGCCAAACAACTGGAGAAATTACAATTAAAGGCTGCTACAGACGATATGAGAATGAAGATAGATTTTCTACATTCTACTAATAACACTTCTCATAGAGGCTACTGCAGCCAATATGAGAATGAAGATAGCTTTTATACATTCTACTATTGTTCCTAGACCCAAGCATGAGTTCACTCCTTTAGGAGAACCTCTTGAGGAAGTTTACAAGACTCCCTTGGACAACCATTTACTCACTCCAATGGATAATTCATGACCTTATGATTTGCAACCAAGAACCTCTTGGTGGAATGAATCCGCTTATTGTGATTTTCACCAAAACAAAGGTCATAAAATGGCTACTTGTCTTAAATTGTAGCATAAAATCTAGGATCTCATCAATAGTGATGTTATTGCTGTGGGAGGTCACAACAAGAATTTTGATCACCAAGCTTTCAAAGATCCATTTCCTCCTCATGGAAAAGGTGAATCATCTAAAGGAAAAAATATTGATGCTAAGGTCAACTATACGTACACCAATAATGACAATGTCATTAATATGGTTGAA
>MU228306.1:551719-575646 GCA_018584345.1 Thuja plicata
TCAACTATACGTACACCAATAATGACAATGTCATTAATATGGTTGAACCTGTTGATACTGAATATTGTAATGTCATCATTCTCAAGGGAAGGGAAGATACTTCCAAGTCCAAAACACCTTTCATTTTTTGAGGGTCTACACCTTAGTCTTCTAAACAAGAATAGTCTCAAGTTAGTGCTAATGTTGTTACTCAATCTTGTGCTAAGATCATCCTCAAAGGCCCCAAGCCTTCTATGTCTACATCAACTCAACCTTTAGACAAAGCTAAGGTTGAATCTGCCAATAAGAATCCAAAAGTGGGTTCCTCATCTAATGCTGCCAATTACAGCATTCTCGATCAATTGCAATGTACTAATGCTCAGATCACTATTTTTGAGCTACTAAAAATCTCCCCTACTCACAGGGAAATCTTGGACAAAGCCCTCACCGAGGCAAATATCCCAAAAGGTCTTGATCTCAACCAGTTTCAATCCATGGTAGGTCACTTGACCTCCTCCCATTATTTGTCTTTCTCTAAGGAAGACGACCATTCTTTGAGTCACCCACATAATAACCCTCTACACATTGAAGTCATGATTGGTCCAAAGTGTGTTCACTGCATTCTCATCGATAACGATGCTGGCCTCAATATTTGCTCTGCTAGTTTCCTTACTAAGTTAGGCTACGATGAAGATTGCATTGATGCTCACAAAAATATTACTATTAAGGCCTATGATGAAGAAGAACATAAATCTAAGGGGCTATTTGTGTTGCCAATCAGAGTTGGCCCTGTTGAACAAGATTTTATCTGTTAAGTGCTTGACATTACTTTGGCATACAATATTTTGTTAGGTAGGACATGGATCCATGAAATGCAGGCTGTCCCTTCAACATACCATCAATGCATTAAATTCCCATTCCAAGGATCTGAAGTGACTATACCCACTAATACATGCTATGATTGCAATGCCCTCACAAAATCTGCTGATGTCTTTGTGCCTACCAATAGAGAATCAATTGAACTCCTTGAGACTAAATTAAAAGAAATGGAAAAGAGTTTGACACTCAAAGAAACTGACATGGGAGGATATCAGATTGAACATGTGTTATCTATTACATCTTTGCCTTTTGTCTCCATGTTCTTTTGGGAGACCTTTTGAGAGCACTAAACCTTCTATAGTTCCTCCTCCAACAAAGTATGGTGGTACCTTTGTACAAGCCATAGTACCATTAGAAGAAGAAGCTAAAAATAGAGCTATCAAAGCTTGGATCTATAAAGGAGAAGATAATTCTAAACAAACTACTCCACCTTATGACATAAAACTTGAGCAATATGGCAAAGGTCTATCTATTATGCAGCATTTTGGCTATAAAGGAAATGGTCCCATAGGTGTGAATCATAAGGGCTTGATTGCACCACTTGAAGCTATTAGTCACATAACATGTGACTCTACAGGTATAGGCTTCTAGAAACTCACATTTCAACTGGGGATAAATAAGTTTTTACCTCAAGAAGATAAACAACCAACACCTAAAGAAACATCTAAAACTACAAAATCTGAAGACAGTTCTAATGAGGATAGTCTTCCTTATCCTATTCCTCCAGACTTGGCAGCGTTCTTTACTGAGCCAGATGACTTTATACCACATGTTAGTACAGTAGAAAATGACATCAATTCTAATGATACTACCTCCTTTGATCCATTAACTTATGAGGAGTGGAAAGAAATATATACTCTAAATCCAGGTCATTAGGGTGATTTATACATATATACCACCACACTTTCAAGAATAGTTTGAACAGGAATCCCAGTCACTTCTCACTACACAAGAGGTAGCTAATGCTACAAAAACTAATGAGGTACCTAGGTCAAAAGGTTCTCATCTGACCATAGAAGAGGTTCTAGGTAGAACTCATCCCAACTGGGGACAAAGGGTTGATTTCACTCATGTTCTTGACATGACACCGAATGATGAAACAGACTCTCATGAATATGAGTCTGACAACTTGTCATATACCACCTCTGACAGAGATATAGATACAGCTAATGCATATGAAAACCTTCTTGAAGTAGGTGAAGGGTCTAGTGTAAGGTCACATGAGTTTAAATCCATAGATGTCAACATGTTGTCTACTACGATCGCTAGGAATCAAAAGAATTTGACTATACCTCTGGATGAGATCGCTTTAGGTCTCGACTTGCTTGTCCATGCTTTTGATGATTGTACCATGAATGCACTTGAACCTGTCACTTCTCTTTCACTTTGGCATCCTGAGCTTATAGACTGGAACTCTACCTCCCCATATAATGAAGTCCTTACATTCCAGAATGATTATGCTCTTGCTTGTTACCTACACACTATCAAACCTGTAATGTCATCCACTAGTGAAGAAGGTATCAACATGACTGAGGCTGACATCAAGTATTTTATTCACAAAATGAAAAGAAGAAAAAATAGGTGTGCTGATGGTGAAAACCACATTGTGGCAGTATCAAAGCCTAAAATAGTCAAAATAAAAGACGTATCCAAGGGTGAAAACCTCTCCAAGGCACACAAGGATGAGATACTTGATGCGCTTCCGAGTCATTTCAAGGAAAGATCATCTGTGCTTATTGAACCAACTCAACCAATCAACTTGGGTACAGAAGCTGAACCTCAGATCATTCACTTGGCACAATCACTATCAGAGGCAGAAAGAGAGGAATTCACTACATTCTTCATAAGCAAAAAGATAAAATTTGCATGGAAATATTCAGACATGCCAGGATTAGACCCTAATCTAATCATGCATCATTTTTCCATTGCACTAGGTGTCAAGTAGAAGCTTTGAAAAATGCATCCACATGTAGCTCTACTTGTTAAAGCTAAATTGGAGATACTTCTTAAGGCAGTATTTATTAGAGTAATTGACTATGCAAAATGGATCTCTAATATTGTTCATGTATCAAAACATGATAAATCTATACAAGTCAGCACAGACTTCAGAGACTTGAATTTGGCATGTCCTAAGGACAAATTTCCATTGCCTAATATTGATATGATTGTAGATATGACAACAAGGTATGAAATGTACTCACTAATGGATGGTTTCTCTAGCTATAACCAGATAAAAATTGCACCCAGGGACCAAGAGAAAACTTCTTTCACATGTGCCTGGGGCACTTTCTGTTGGAATGCCATGCCCTTTGGACTCAAAAATGCTGGTGCTACATATCAGAGACCTGTCACTACAATATTTCATGACATGATGCATAAAACAATGGAAGATTATGTAGATGACACTTTAGCTAAGAGCATGCACTAAAAGAAGCATCTTGTAGATCTAGGTCCTATACTAGATCATATGGAATAGTTCAGTTTGAGGCTCAATCCTAAGAAATGTGCATTTGGCATAACATTTGGAAAATTTCTTGGCTATATCATCTCTACCAAAGGCATCAAAGTGGATCTTGCAAAAGTACAAGCTATCATGGAAATTCCACCACCAAAAAATATCAGACAAATGAGAGGACTTCAAGGCTGACTACAGTCTATTTGGCATTTTATCTCAAAACTGGTGGAAAAGTCACAACCATTCACCAAGACTTTACACAAGGGCATGGCTTATCAATGGAACAAAGAATGTGAAGAAGGGTTCACACAAATCAAACAGTATCTTGCGAACCTGCTAATCTTGATGCCTCCTATTCATGGGAAGCCACTTATACTTTACATCTCTGCTACAAATACATCATTGGGTATCCTATTGGCTCAAAAAGATCAAAACAACAAAGAAAGGGCTATCTATTACATTAGTCAAACTCTGGTCTCATATGAAACAAAATATTCTGCTATAGAGAAGGCTTTCCTTGCAGTGGTATTTGCTTCACAAAAATTGTGGCATTATATGCTGGCTCATACTACATGCCTAATTGCTAAAATTGATCCTTTGAAATATTTAGTTAGTAAAGCTACCCTCATAGGTAGACTAGCTAAATGGGTCATGCTTCTCAGTGAATTTGATATTGAGTATGTCGAAATAAAAGCCATTAAGGGACAGGAAATAGTAGATCAATTGGTAGAAGCACCTCTAGTAGATCATCAACCATTGCACATTGAATTTCCAGATGAGTCCATATTACTTCTCACACATCAATCATGGACTATGTTTTTTGATGGTTCATTTACCCAACAGGGGTCAAGTGCTGGGATACTATTCATTACACCTCAAAGGTACTCTTCACCAAAAGCATATAAGATGTTGTTTCCTTGTACAAACAACATTGCTGAGTACGAAGCCTTAATCAATGGTATGAAGATCTCCCTTGAGTGGTGAGTAGACAAACTCAATGTCCTTGGAGATTCATAGTTAGTCATCAATCAAGTAAATGATATCTATCAGACAAAGGACGACAAGTTGGTGCCTTATAAATAGTTGGTTGATGACCTCAAAAAGTATTTTACTCACATCACATTTCAACAAGTTCCAAGGGTAGATAATAAAGAAGTAGATGCCATGGCTACTCTTGCCTCCATGCTACAGATGCCAGAAATGATTTTTGACATGAATTCCTAGTGGAGATGTTATGCTACCTAGCCTATGATTCCCCTAATTCCTGAATTATTTGTTCTATCATTGGACATGACTCATCTCGCTACCATCATATATTTTCCTACCTTCATGACCAGATTGTTTCAGACACCTACACCTAGAATGAGAAACATCACTTAATCTGTAGTGCTTCACGGTTTGTCATCATTGCTAACGACTTGTATAGACGTGGTCTAGACGGTACCCTCTTTAGGTGTTTAGAACCCGATAAGTCCAAATGTGCATTCATAGAGGTGCATGAAGGCATCCATGGGTCTCACTCTAATGGCCTGACATTGGCCTATAAACTTATTAGAGCTGGTTACTATTGGCCAGATATGGAAAAGGAAGCTACACAATTTTCTAAGTCTCGCAAACAATGTAAAATACATGGTAATCTGATTCATGTTCCAACCAAGGAGCTTATTCCCTTCATTACTTTCTGGCCATTTCAATGATGGGCCTTTGAATTGGTCGGTCAGATTTACCCCTAGTCCTCAAATGGACATAAGTTCATAATCACAGCTATAGACTATTTTACCAAGTGGGTGGAGGCAGTTCCTCTCACCATTGCCAACAACAAATCAGTAGCTATGTTCATTATCAACTACATCATCTGCAGACATGGTGTACCCTCAACAATAATCACTGATAATGGGGGACAATTAAAAAACAAGGATTTGATAGAGCTATGCTCTAAGTTTAAAATTACTCAGCATTGGTCTTCCATCTATTATCCTCAGGGTAATGGACAGGCAGAAGCATCCAACAAGACAATCCTTAAAATCCTACATCGCATAGTGCACAAATTTAGATGAGATTGACATCTCCATATCAATCCAGCTCTTTGGGCATATAGGACAAGCATAAGAACACCAACAGGGGCTACACCCTATGCTTTGGTTTATGGAGCAGATGTTGTGTTACCAATTGAGGTTGAGATTCATTCTCTGCAAGTCTCTCTAAAAGGCCTCATTACTGATGAAGATAACAAAATATCTCGGCTACAAGAGCTAGAACTCCCTGATGAACACCAACAAGTGGTGTTTGATCACCTTAGAGCATACCAGAAAAGGATGTCCAAGAGCTATAACAAGAAGGTCAGACCAAGGGATTTCCAAGTGGGTGACCTTGTTCTGAGGGAGAACCCTAAAAATCAACAACATCGGATCTAGAAAGGGAAGTTTGAACCAAATTGGCTTGGTTCGTATATTTTCATTGCAGTGTTTGGGTCTGGTACCTATCAAATTTCTACTTCTGAAGGAGAACAACTCAAAGAGCCCATCAATGCTCTTCATCTAAAGTAGTTCTATAGCTAAGACATCTTCAGTGTGCTCATGTATATAGTAAAGTCTTGAAAAAATGATCATCTTAGTGAAAACCTAGCAATAGGCACTTTGATGTATCTCCAAAAAAATTATATATTCCAAAAATACAAAAAAATTAAAAAATTAAAAATACAAAAAAAGAGAAAAAGAGAAAAATGGTGCCTTTGATGAAAACCTGGCAAACAGGCGTCATGGTAGCAAAAAAAAAAGAAAAGAATTTTTGCCAAGAAGGTGAAAACCTGGTAAATAGGCACCTCTTGTTCTGCATTGCTATATCTATCGCAACACCACTTGGCTTTATGCATTTTCTTTCCTGCATTGCTACTTTCCTGCTTTCCTGCTTACATTTTCTTTCAGTTACCTATCAAGACACCAACTTACATGGATTGAAACTGGTCATATTCTCAGGGAAACCCTCCTAGTCTTGGAGGCATTGTCTTATTACCTTTTGGGATCTACTTCACGTCAGTCACCAGTGGTTCTCACTGCATCTGCCTACTGTCACTTAGCTTATACTAAGTTCTCTTTCCTTGAGAATCTCCCTAACATTAGTCACCAGTGGTTCTCACTATGTCTGCCTACTGTTGCTTAACTCATACTAAGTTCTTTTTCCTTGAGAATCTCCCTAAAATTAGTCACTAGTGGTTCTCACTACATCTACCTACTATCGCTTAGCTTATCCTGAGTTCTCTTTCCTTGAGAATCTCCCTAACATTAGTCACCAATGGTTCTCACTACATCTGCCTACTATTTCTTAGCTTATACTGAGTTCTCTTTCCTTGAGAATCTCCCTAACATTAGTCACCAGTGGTTCTCATTCCATCTACCTACTGATGTCTAGCTAGTCCTATGATCTCTTCATTTGAGAATCTCTCTTACATCAGTCACTAGTGGTTCTCACTACATCTGCTTACTATTGCTATTCTATTGAGATTACTCACATCCATTACAGTTGGATATCTCAAACGCTCTATCTATCAATACTTAGTCTTGATGATTCTTTGCTTTAGTTTGTACATATCTTTCGGTCACTTTCATGACACTTTGGTTCCTTTGTGAACCATACTGATTTGACATTGATTCAGCGCCATACACCTAAGGCAACCAAATCTAGTTTGTCCTCACAACATATGTCAAGTCAGTCATTGTTACTTGGGGGCATGGGTCCCCCATTTGATCACATCTTTGGTTTACACCTGAGTCAGTAATCTTGTCATTTCTCAAGGACAACTTGCTACTGAGATGAACTGGTATTTTTCAACACCACCATAAATAGTTTTTTTTAACACTATCTTTGGACACATCTGTGTTTTTCAACATACATCAGATACCTTAAATGTAAACATCTATCGATAACAATCAAACAAAATGCACTCACAAGAACAACGATGTTTTTCAACACCTCTAAACATGAACATATTTGAAAACATTGAAACTGGCTGAGCTATGATTGAATATTTCTTTGTATGCTATCTATTCTCATGAATTTCATTGATATTTTTCTTTGTCTACTACTTGTTGGTTTAGTCCTGATGATCCAACAACGTCAAATAAACAAGGTGTATGTGATAAGAGCAACCGCACTAAGGTGGAAAAGCCTCACCTCTCTCAATCTTGTTTATTTGTATGCCATGGTGAGGTTGGTACTATCTCCTTGCCTATTGTTTCTCTATTTGTTATTGTTTTGTTTGTTATTGCTCTGCTTGTTTACACATGATCGCACTCATGGTTATCTTGGCTTTGAATGCCTCGATGCTGGTGTACTCTTGCAATATCAACTAGAAACAATGTTCAGGTCATCTTGGCTTTTATGCCTTGGTGCTTACGTTTATTTCCTACATTTTACCTGATACAAGTCATATTCATATCCTTATGGTTGCATTGTGGCACCAGTAAGGGTTGTATCGACTTCGCTGTTCCAAAAAACAAAAAATGCTCTATGATGATGATTTTACACTGGGTCTCACAACCATGTCCTAGAATTGCACTTTCATATTGTACTTAGCATAGGATTGCATTTTGATTCTAGACTTGTATTGTGGCAGCAATTTGGTGTTCTCTTCATTGCATTCTCTTGGGTTCATACATTGAAGAGTTCTTCTTCACTGTCTTGGTTTCATCATGATTGCACAAGTTTTCGGTCCTCGTGCTCGATTCTTCACATGATCTTTTGGTTAGCATTTGTCATCTTGCATGAGATGTTAGTACCATATACATATTCATATTCACAACTCATTATCATCTACACATTGCATTTTCATTTCTCATTCATAATTGCATTTACATGAATCATCTACATACATACATAACATGTGCATTTCATACATCTACCTATATTCCAAACATGTTCATACATTTGCATACATCCTAATCATCTAAACATATAAGCATATAGGAAACATCTCATAAAAGACAATATGTCTATACAAATACAAAATGGTGCTACTTGAGCATGATCTATCTCAAAATGGTGATATAAATACATGGATGCCAACGCATCAGATACATCCTATGATCTCATATATCTATCAATCAACACTAACTCTAGCCTTCCCCCTTGTCACCTAGAGGAGGTGGAGGCCTTTCTAGTGGAGGTGGTGCCTATGCACCCTCTGATCCTCTGGCATAGGTCAAAAATCTAGCAACCTGTGATGCCTCATTAGGCACCACCCCTATATATGATGCATAATAATATGCCGCTTGAGCAGTCTGATGATAGATCTCCTGATGTGATGCTTGTAGCTACTCTCAGAGATCCTGTATCTCCCAATCTCTGTCTAACAGTCACGCATCTTGCATGGCCACCTGTATCTGTAAATCTCTGACCTGTCTTGAGAGCTATCAAACTCTCTCCCGAGACCGTCGCTGTGGATCCTATGCTAGATCCTGCGCAAGCTGATCCTCCTGCATAAGATCCTCCTACTACACCTTCTCCTGTGGGGGTACCTGCTGCTCCTTAGTTGTCTGCTCCATAGTCCATTATCAAGACTGTCTCGTACTGCCACTACCGCTGGCCCCAATGTCCATCCCCATATGTCAAGCGGGGATATCCACTTGTACTGTCTAGGGATGGGGACCCTACTATAACCTTGGATGTGCTCTCTGCTATGGTGGGGGCATTGGCACCTACTACTATAATACCTGCTGCTGTACTACCTATGGCTGTACCACCTGTGGTGGTACTACATGTCCTCGACCTGCCATCCCGATTGGATCCGTGAACCTAGGGAATGGATGTGTGACAAAATGCTCCTTGTACTTTGTGGTCACGCTGCCATCTACTATGTCTCTCAAATAATCCCATTGAACTAGGGCCAATACTTGAATATCAATCATGGTATGTCCCTGGTCTAGCTTCGTCAACTAGCCCCTCCTCACCTCATATGTGAATCATGCATAGGTGGTATACTCCTGTGAAATGTCCTATGGATGGCCAAACTATTGCTATACCCACTTCTGTGGGAATCTATCTATAACTATGATAGTGAACCCAATCATCACCAGTGAACAAAATATATAGTTGAGCTACTCTGCAGCATCATCCCATACCTCTATGAGTCTCCATGGTCTCTAGACTACCACTGCTAGGTCATCCAATTGGGCCCGCCACTGATATATCTTACCCAGCGCTGGCTGAGTAATCATACCCCTATATCTGTATATATATGGCTCCAAAGGCTACCTCATATCCTCACATATTGACCTAGTCATGAGAAGATGCTCCTAGGCCCATACCTATAGTACAAATACCCCAACTGCCATACTCTTTGCCTCTTGATAGACGATCTCATGCATCTTATGATACATGTGGGCCAACATGCACTGGCCCCATCCATAAAGTCTCAGTCATGCTAGCATATGCTATAGCATCCTACCCTAGCCACACTCCAAATCATGCTGTCCACAATCAAGCATCAGATAGCAACCTAAGAAGAAGGCTAAAACCACTGGTAACCTATGTGTGGGTCCATACTCACTGATAAGATCCTCTCATGGGATAGCTCTACCCATGACGAGGTCATCCTGTAATATCTCCCTAAGGGCCAGTGTCCCTACCCTAGGTTGCACCTCATACTCTACCTTGGCTCCATGGAATGGGATCCTCGGTATCTGGTAGATATCTTCAGGGGTCACTCTCATCTCACCTTGTGGCAGATAGAAAGTGTTCATTTCTGAATAGAAACACTCAACAAGTGCTCCTAATAATCTATGATTTACCCGAATCTCAGGTACATCACATAGAGTGGTCAGGCCTATAGTATCTAGATGCACTATCTCTACATAATCTAGCTATGATACTAATTTGCTGATAGCTGGGTGGTGTGATCGAAAAGCAATGTCTGGAAAGTCAACCTGCAAGACATACAAACAAAAGTACACGTTCAATAATCTGAGATAATCAAAGCATAATGAGACAATTAAGCATTAAAGACATTCTATAGATAGTAACAACACTGACACAAATTCTTTTAGATGCGACACAGACTGATTTCATGTTCTAATTGTTCACTTTTTCCCATGCAAAGAAGCAAATTTTTGCGCGACAAAGTACTCTTTCCCACGAAGAAGTTTTTTGGGTTGCGCAATATTTGATGTTCGCACAAAATTTTATCACTTGTTGTGTGAGAAAACACCCTATGGAAGGGTTTTTCGCATGAACATGGGTACTCTCCTACATGATATTTCCTACCGCATGGCGCGAAAAGGAGTTTTGTCGCTTGAGATTTCCCTACGAGCCGTGCGAAGAAACTACTTCTTCGCGCGAAAACCCAAGGACCATTTCCTAAAAATGTGAAAAAACATGCAAAAATTGACTAAAATTTGAAATGCTGAGAGGTTTATCGACTACTTACTGGAGGTCCGTACACTGCGGGCCGATTGTGCCTCCTAGATTGCTTGAATTGATGCGTGCTATAGGGGACCACCATTTTCGCTTAGAGCTCAATTTGCAAAAGTCAAAAGGTTGAAATGATTTGAAAATGACCTTTTGGCCCATATATAGGTTTTGACCTAATTTTTCAAAGTGCTCCATTTTGCGTGAAAACTTCACCATTACCTAATTTGACCGCTCTAAATCCATTTTCGTGATCGAAATCTGACACTTCTATAAAGCTCAAAATTGCATTTAAAATTTTTTGGGACCGACGCGATTGGATGCTTGTGCAGTCAACTATCTGACATCGCTTTCTTGTTAGAATCATATCTTATCATCATTTTCTCAAATCTTTGACTTTTTTTCTTAAAAGTCAACTCTAGTAAACAATGGTCAACCTTAGTCCAACTTGGTCAACCAGACCTCAAAATCGCTTGAAATTGATTTTGAATCTTCTAAATTCTTCCATAATCTGTTTTGAGCTCTTCTTGATCTCTGATTCAACATCTATCTGTGATTTTTTTCTCTCCATCATCATTATGACGTGTCATCTTTCCATTTCACTCCTGAGGGGGCAGGATGATTACATCATTAAATCTATTTTTTCAATCGATCTGATCTGATTTTTAAAAGTCCTCATCATTAGGGGCATCTCATCACTTGGGGCATGTTCAATTTTTCATACCTCACGGTCAAAATTGGATACTCCGCAATCAATAGGGGCATCTCTATTCCCTACATCTCATCATCTTTTAAGTATCTGAGCAATCTAACTCAGATTCTTGAGGATCAAGCTTTGTTTTAGAGGTGAATCTCAAAAACTCAATCTGACCAGTGTCTAGGCAATCTAACCTAGATATTGGAAGACTAAGCTTCATTCTGGAGATAGTCTTGAAAATCTCTATTTTACTATCTTTTGAGATAGGTATCGAGGTAATCTAATCCTAACTCCTGAAGGTTAAGCCTCATTCTGGGGACAACCTTGTGAAAGATATCAATCTAATCAGTGTCTTGGCAATCTAACCTAGATATTGGGGGACTAAGCTTTGTTCTAAAGATAGTCCTAAAATCTCTATTGATTATCTTGTTGGACAGGTATCGAGACAATCTAACCCTGACTCCTGAAGGATGAGCCTCATTCTGGGGACAACCTTGTGAAAGATATCAAATCTATCAGGTATTGGGGCATTCTAACCTGGATCCCTGAGGATCAGGCTTCATTCTAGAGATGATTCTCAAAATCTTAATCTATTAGGTATGGGGGCAACCTAACTCAGATCCCTGAGGATCAAGCTTCATTCTGGAGATGATCCTCGAAAACTCTACTTGACCGACGTCTGGACAACCTAACCTAGACTTCAAAGAGTGAAGCTCTATCCTGGAGATGGCTCTAAAATATTCATCAATCAATTTTCAGATCTTTTTTTCTGTGCTTCAGTTATCAGACTATTCTTTGAATCAATGCGCTACTCGCACATCAATTCAAAGAGGGGAAAAATGTAACACCCCAAAATTGGCATCTTGCAACCCTAACCAATTTTGTTGCATTTTTCATTCTTCTGAATCATCAAAGTCCTATTGTACTAGGCGATTCTGAGTTTTGACTGACTCTACTCGACCTAAGTATCAAATGCAGAAAATCCTAAATCTGCATTAATCATACATTATATTTAATTCCTAAATATCTATTGGCTAAACAAACCTTATGATCGAATTAATTTAATTATAAAGTCCTAGCACTTTGATTAAATTAAATTCACCCCTTTTAGCTAAAACACATAAAAAGGAATTAAATAATATTTAATTATTAAATAAATATCCTCATTTTCAATAATTGAATTTAATTATTTAGATAATTGAGAAAATTCAATTATGAGGTCATATTTATTTAAATTAATTAAATATTGTCAACAAAATCTTCTCTTCAGTTCAGAATTGAAAACTTCTCTTTAATTGTGCTTTAAAGAGAAAGAAAACAATTAAAATCAAATAAAACATAATTAAATCAAAGGAAGAAAACAGTTAAAGCAAAAGGGAAAACAATTTATTGTATTCTTTTAAATAAAGATTTCTAATTTAAACTGGCTTTTCTATCTGTTTTATTTCAAAGAGGAAAGTTTCTATTCTGATCACCTCTGAGTCTATAAAAGAACTCTCATTCCTCATTCAAAACCCCACTTACTTTCATGCATTGTTAGAATACTGAATTATTGGCACATTCTTAGTTGATAATCTCATATAGAATAATCTCATTTTGCAATAGGTTAATTTCAATTTCTAGAATAATTGCATTAAAATCATGTCTTAGACTAAGCTTGCATCTTTCAATTCTTAGAATAACTTTGCATTGCATTGCATTCATGGAGAAAAATCCTTCATTCCTAGATTGGTCTCTGGTTGTGAGACTGTCATTCTGAGAGCTATTTCGAAAACCCCATCTAGATAGAAGGCAACAGGTCTAATCATGCAGGCAGGCAGGATGAATAATCTCATATTCATTCTTGTGTGTATTTGGTGAAGAAGGACTATGTTGAAGTGTATGGTGAGTTAACAAGGCCAAATTTACCACATACAGGATGATCCTAAAGTGCAACCTTATGGTTTGAATTCAAATGCTAAAGTTTCTGGCTCAAGTACAAATTCTCAGCTTGTTGGTTTTGGCCCAAGCATTCAAGTCTCTAACCTCAAACAAAGTGTTCCCCCACCCATTCAAAATCAAGGAGGAACCACTGGACCAGGTGACAACAAGGTGCTTTGAAATTTTCAAAGGAGACCTATCCATACGAATAGATACAAAGCTCTCTTGTCTGAAGGCATTCTTGGTCACCCTAATGTAATCCCCAATGAGGTAAGAGATAAAATCCCCAAGTTCATAGGAAATAATGGTGTTACTTGTGAGGAGCATCTAAAATATTTTAGTGATAAGATAACTAACTTTGAAATTGAAAATGAGGATGTCATTATGAAGCTTTTTATTCAATCTTTAACAGAAGATGCTAGGGATTGGTTTAGAAATTTACCAAATGATAGTATTGCTTCTTGGGATGAATTTGTAAAGTCTTTTAGGGAACAGTATAGAGAACATGTAAATTATGGATACATGTTAAATGAATTCAATAAAATTAAAAAGTTCCCTAATGAAAGTATGGCTAATTTTAACAGTAGATTTCAGAAGGCCATGAATTATCTTTTCCAAGTCTTGAGGTTGGATGAGGAAGTATGTCTTACTAACTATATCAATACTACTGATGGAAAAATGTCCTATTTACTCAGAGATAAGAACCCAACTAATTTAAGAGATGCTTATAAGATAGCTATTGACATTTAAAGTAATAGGAGAGCATCAGGAAAATTGGGGAAAAGGGAAGACAATAAACTTTGGAAGGAAAAGGGATCAGCCATCAAAAATGTCAAAGAAGATGATACAGTAGACAAACTAGTGAGTGCAGTGAAAGACCTTGCTACCAAAATGGATAAAAATGATAGAGGAGGGTATCATGATAATAAGTACACTAACCCAAGATTTGATAAACAACCTAACCTGAGAGACTACCCTTATAAAACAAATTGAAACAATGGAAAACAATCCCTAATGGACAAGATAACCCAAAATCCAAAGAAACCCCAGATCCCCTAAAAAGGAATAGTGCCAACTATGTTGAGAACACTCCCTAGTGTGATGCTTTCAATATGCCACATTCTTCCTATTAATGTGTAGTAGCACAGGCTTTGTTTGATCAAATAGAAGAAAGAGAACAAGAAGGCCCTGCCATAAATATGTTCACAGTAAAGAAACCATACCCATGGATTTTTGATATTGAACCATCTTCTGATAGTTTGTGTACATAAAATAATTCTTGTCTTGAATATCAATAAAAAAATCCACCCTATCAAAGTGATCATATTGACATTGTTTCACAAAAAAATATAAATACAGTGAGAAGTAACAACTCACATTCTCATTTTGAGACTCCCACTGATGAGGAAAAGAGGTCTTTGACTATTGCAACAATTAATCAAGCAAGAAATGCATACAACCTGAGAAATAGAATAGTGCAACTAGCTCAAGATAAGTCTGTCCCTATCTATGTTAGAAAAGATTCACCTCAAGTTATCGAGGATTCTCATGTCAAGGAAAATAAAAATGATAAGCATGAGAAAAAATTAGGACCTTTTTCTAATCATGCTAAAAAGGAAGAAGAAAAGGAGGAACTAGTACCCAATGAGAAATCCAAGAAACTGAAAAAGATGAGTGATATGTCCTTTGAATTGCCCCTTTTTGACAGGAAACATGCTCTGACCCAAATGAAAGTCTTAGTCCTGCTCATGGAGATGCTGAAAATAAGGGAGCACAAAGAAGTTGATCTGGCATTTTTAAGAGGGATAGATGATGTACCTATTCCCAAAAAAGATAAAATACCTTTGACACCAAATGATAGTAGAATGGACAGTCCACAAGTGAAAGGAAAAGAGAAAAGAAAATAATTTTCCAATATCTTCATTGGAAACATAATCACCCAAGAACCATTATCTATTGACCCATTTTGTCACCTTAATGGTAAATAGTTTCTTGGTAAAAAAATGCATGATTGATTCTAGAGCTACAGAAAATGTAATGTCTTATTATGTCATGAAGGAATTGGGCCTCTAGGTCACCACGTTTGCTAGAAGTTTTTATGCTGTGGAAAATAGGGAAGTTCCTGTGATAGGAACAATGAAAGACATTGAAGTGAAAATTGTTGCTTTCCCTGAAGAAACTTACAGAATGGATATAGTGGTTGTTGACACTAAACCATATTATGGTACGCTTCTGTCAAGACAGTGGGTAGTAGTAATAGGTGGAAAAATGCAACTAGATTTATTCTATGCAACTATCCCTGTGACTAGAAATGAGATCAAGTTGTACAAAGAAACCCGATCACCTGTCATGGTGGAGGTGGTTCTACTTGAACAACTAAATTATTGTATAGATGTTGATATGGAAAATTTTATTGTGGAAGAGATTAAGCCCCAATTAAAGAACACTGAACCAATTATGGATGAATTGCTGATGCAACAAGGTGGACTATGGAAAATTTATTTTGATGGTGGATTCTCTAAAGAAGGGTCAGGAGCTAGAGTTTTTTTTATTTCCCCACTAGGTATCACCTTCAAGTACTCTTTCCTTCTGAATTTTCATTGTACAAATAATACTACTGAGTATGAGGCCTTAATATTGGGAATGGATATTGTTATCAAGCATGGTATTAAATGTTTAAAAGTTCATGGGGATTCTCAATTAATTATATCTCAAAATAAGGGAACATTATGCTGCTAAAGATGACAGATTAAAATTGTACAAGTATGCTGTGTGGGATAGGATAGAATTCTTTGATGCCTTCAATATCCTGTGGATAGAGCGATCCAATAACATAATGGTAGATTTCTTGGAAAGTGTTGCCTTGAAAAATAATGATTTTACCCTTATTGGCATGTTTGTATTTGAAATAAAAATTAGACCTGGAGTCCCTAACAATATTCACAATTGGCAAGTTTTTTAGGATGATGATGATGATATCCTTAGGATTATTTAGTGTATAGATCAATATGATGGTCAGAAGATTGATTGTGAGTCTCTGATAATAGTTGTGGATGATAAGGAATATATATTTCACCAAGAAGTTATCCATTTGGCTACTAATCACATTCCCAAAGGGTTGGTTGAGTTGGAAGGCATGTTCAGCATAAATGACAATTATATGACTCGAAAATCCAATGCAAAGATAAAAGATTTAGAAGAAGTTAACTTGGGTTCTGAAACATCTCCCCAACTAGTCTATATGGGTAAAAAGTTGGATAGCAATGTGAGACTGAATTTGATAAGATTACTAAAAAGGTACAAACATGTATTTTCCTGGTCTTATGAGGATTTGAAAGCTTACATAATAGACTTATTCCAGCATGACATCCCTCTAAAAGAGGGTATAAAACCATTCAGGCAAAAACAAAGGCCCATCAATCCACTGCTGGCTACCAAAATGCAGGCTGAATTGATGAAACTAAGAGATGAAAGTATAATTCAACCAATAAGACATTCATCATGGGTTTCAAACTTAGTCCCTATAAGAAAGAGGAATGGGGACATAAGATTGTGTGTTGATTTTAGAAACCTGAATGTGGCCTCATTGAAGGATAACTATGGACTTCCAAATATGGAGGCTATGTTGCATAAAGTCACTGGATGTGACTTATTGTCTATGATGGATGGGTTTTTAGGGTACAATTAGGTACTATTCAAAGATTCTGAGCAATTCAAAATAGCATTTACTACTCCCTGGGGCACTTATGTAAATGCTCGTATGCCATTTGGGTTGAAAAATGCTGGTGCAACCTTTCAAAGGGCCATGGATGTAGCTTTCAAAGACCTTATAGATTTTTTGATGGTAGTATACCAAGATGATTTGATAGCTTTTTCAAAAAGGGCAGAGGATCATTACAACCACTTGGAGAAAGTGATGATAAAAGCATTGGAATATGGGGTGTCTTTGAACCCAAAAAAGTGTCACTTTGTTATTACTGAGGGGAAACTTCTGGGACACATAGTATCAAAAGAGGGAGTAAGGATAGATCATGAAAGATTTGAAGCCATTCAAAAGGTACTTTCTCCCAAGAATTTAAAAGGTATACAATCATTTCTAGGGCAAATTAATTTTGTTAGAAGATTTATTGCCAACTTTGTAGAACTGCTTAAGCCAATTGTCAAATTGCTGAAGAAAAATGTAAATTTTGAATGGGACCAAGAGGCACAGTTAGCCTTTGAAAAAATAAAACAAGCTATCCAAGAAGCACCAGTCCTTGTGTCCCCTAATTACACCAAGCCCTTCTCTTTGTTTATTTTTTCTTCCTTCCATACTATTGCAGCAGTCCTATTGCAAAAGGATGGTGAGGGATTTGAACATCCCATTACATTTTTCAGCAAGTCATTGCAATCAGCTGAGTTAAACTATCAGTTGATGGAGAAATAGGCCTATGCTCTGGTAAAGGTATTCAAGGCTTTCACGCCATATTTGGTATGTGAAAAGGTAAATGCTTATGTTCCTCATGCTTCTATCAAGGACATTTTTGTTCAGAATGAAGTAACAGGGAAAAGATTCAAATGGATAAAAAATATTCAAGAGTTTGATCTGGACATCCATATCACTAAGTTGGTGAGAGGACTAGGATTGGAAAAGTTGATGACAAAAGAAAATTTGGATTTGGTCTAGGTCAAAAATGTTGATACAAGTGAGAATTGCTTAACAAGTATTGAAATACAACCCTGGTATGCCAATATTGTATATTTTCTAAAAAATGCTAAGTGTCCAGATAACCTAAAGTGATAACCAAAGGAGGAGTTTAAGATTACAAGCTCAAAAATATGTTTTGTTGCATGGTGATTTGTTTTGGAAAAATAGAGGTGGGATCCTGCTGTTATGTCTTGATAAAGGTCAATCAGAGAAGATGTTAAAGGAAATGCATGTTGGAATATGTGGAGGGCACTATTCTACTAGGTCAATAAATCATAAAATTTTGAGAGCTGGATACTATTGGTCTTGTTTGTTCCAAGATGCTTACAATTTGGTTAGGAAATGTGAGCCATGCGAAAGATTCTCAAGCAAGATGAAGTATTTAGGAGCATTTTTGTTGAACCCTGTAGTAGCATAGGCCCTCTTTGCTATGTGGGGAATGGACTTCATGGGAGAATTTTCTGAGAAATCAAGTAGAGGCCATAACTAGATTCTGCTGGTAACTGATTATTTTACAAAATGGTGGAGGCATTTCCAACCAAAAGAGAAACAAGCACTGTGGTCATTGAATTTTTGATGGATAATGTGTTACAATATTTTTTGTTCCCCTCAAGTTGGTGATGGATAATGCCATGTGTTTTAGGTCTGAAGAATTTACTAATTTTTTCTCCGATATGGGAATTGTTATGTCTTATTCATCCCCATATCATCCTCAAGCCAATGGTCAGGTAGAGTCCAGCAACAAGAGTATCTTACAAATTTTGAAAAGGACCTTAGAAGGCAATAAAAGAGCTTGGCATGTAAAATTGAAACTTTCCCTTTGGGTAGATAGGATCACTATCAAAAATTACACTGGAAAATATCCTTTTGAGTTGGTTTATGGTGTTCAATCAAGAATTCATGTCAATAATCTACTCCCAATTTATAAGTTTATTCAAGATGAGGAGATTGAAGTCTCAAAACCTATGGAGGAAAGAATGATTCAATTGGTAGAATTGGATGAAGTAAGGAGAGAAATCCAGAGGGAAAATGTCAAATTGCAACAAAAATGAAGTATCTCTTTGACAGAAGGGCAGATGAAAGAAAGTTTTAGCCTGGTGATTTTGTATTATAATGGAATACCAGGGTTGAAGACAAAGGCAAGCACAAAAAGTTTGAGTCACTATGGATGGAACCTTTTGTCATATCTCAAATTTTTGGAAAAGATTCATATTTCCTCAAGAATCTAGATGATGAAGAATAGGAATTGCTAGTGCATGGACAGTTCTTGAAGAATTTCTTCAGTTAGATCTTTTGTTTCTATGCATAGTAGTATGTATCATATGTACAGGTGTGTTTTCTTTCTATTGTGTGTTTTAGGTTATAGAGGTTCTGGTCTTATTTTCCAGAGATCTGTGGTTCTTGCTATAATCTAGCATTTAAGTGTCCTCAGAGAGAGCCGTTGTTGGTTATATTTCTTGTTCCTAGGTCATCCTTATAAATTTTTAAGTTTCCTATCTTTCATGTGTTTGAAGGGTTCAAAAATCATGGTTAGAATTATTCCTGTGCCTCTACAAGGATTTTTCTAAGTCCCTAACCTAGCTAAAGTTTTGAAAACCCTTGTTTCATGTCTCCTAGTATAAATTTGGTCATAAAAACCCTAAGCATTGAAATGTATCCTAATTTTGTGTTACTTTTATCACTTGAGTCATGTCTCAAATGGGTTCCTTTTAAGTTGTTCTTGTTCATTAAGTTGTCAATCCTAACGCTGTGGTCCAACATTTTTCCCTAAGTTCAAAGTTTGTGTATGTTTTAATTAAATCTGTTATCTGTTGAACAAGTCAGTTTTGATCTGATGGTACACTTAATGGCTTGATCCCAAAATGATTGAAATCTATCTTATAATCCATTAAGCCATGATGCCATGTGTCTTTGGTGGGTCCCATGGTCGTAAAGGTTCTCAGTTAATCAGTGGGTAGATCCTATTTCATTGAATGGTAGACTTAATCACTTGATCTCAAGATGCATGACATCTATCATGTAAGCGATTAAGTAGTGCCAACGTGTGTCAAAGAGAAAGATGTGAGTTCTATCATGGGAAATATGAAGGAGAATAAGGCTCAGAAAGAATCAAAGGTCAACTTAATTTCTTAAAGGTAAGATGCTCGACATCTATCAGCTAAGTGATTAAGAGGTGTTGACATGTGGCAGTTGGTGGATCCAGGTATCCTGAGCTGGCGATGATTAAAGTATAGACAATTTGATTATGATTTGATAGATGACTTAATGGATTATATCAAAGATGCGCAAGATCTAGCGCATAAGACATTAAGTGGTTCTAACACCTATCCAGTTAATGACATGTATTCCACTGAAGATGAATCTGCTCGCAGGTTAAACATTGGAGAACTTGCCAAAGATCTAACGAATCACTTAATGGATTAAAGAGAAACTGATTGAAATCTATCATCTAAGCTATTAAGTCATGATGCCACATGTCCTAGTGGGTCTAGCTAAGGTCGTAAAGGAAGGATTAAAGGTAGAGCATATATAAAAAGAATCAATGGTCAGCTTAATCACTTAGAGGAAAAGTGAATAAGATCTAATGGATAAGCAATTAAGCCATGGCATAAAAGGTGGGTACTGTACAATGCAGAAATCATGTTAATAAGGTTACAAGTGTGAAAGGATCAGATGGTTCACTTAATGGCTTAAAGGAAAAGTAATTGAGATCTAGAGATTAAGCCATTAAGCCATATTGACACGTGTCCTAGGTGATGACGTTGTAGCTGCAATCAGTAAAATCAAGGTGAAATAACTTACATATAGGTTAAGATGAATCTAATGGTGGACTTAATCGCTTAAGGAAAAGAAGAATGACATCTATCATGTAAGCGATTAAGTTGTGCTGACATGTGTCCCAGGTGAACAGTTGTTTCCAAGAAAATATGAGAACTGTTAGATGGAGAAGGTGATGTTGGAGATCTATGGTCCAGATTCAAAATTCTTAAAAGTAATCATCATTGAGCTGTTAAGCCGCAAAGTCTGAGGCAGGAAAATTGATTGTAGAATTCTTGGCCACTTAAGTTCAATTCAATGCAAAAGAATAATTTGATTGAAGCAGTATAATTCATCACTTAAACTTGAAGTCACCATAATTTACCAGAATCATTCTAGTGAAGAACAAAATTGCAGTGATTTTCAGCTCCTTGCGATAGAATTGCAAAATGGGTAAGATTTTTTTGATAAAGTAGAAATTCATACTTCCAGTGAGATTTGAAATTTGAAAAGCTCTCATGATTATTGTTTAAATCCGAATTTTATTTTTGTAAGAAGCCCTAGATTTAAAAATGGCCCCTAGGATTGAACTCTCTGGAGAGATAGATTATCAAAAGAGAAATGTGAGAGAGGACCTTTTGAAGCAGTTAAAAGGATCCATGGGTGATGCTACCCAAATTAAGAGAATAGTTCCAACACATCCCCACTTTAGAGTAGGAGAGGGTTTATATGACTTGGGTAGGTGGGCCAAAGATGTCAAAACTAGTATAAATGGTTTAAGTTTGTTTAGAACTACTTACAACCAGAGAAATGCTCCTTCCCTAGATTGTAACATATGGGATTTAGATGTGGGAAAATTTATAGCACCCTAGGTGTTCATGGATACAGATCTGTTCACTCTAATAGCCAACAGTTATGACATAGTATCTAGGGTTGTAAGGGATACACAGGGAAACATGTTGACTGTCAGAGCCGATGAGATTAGAGGAATTTTCAAATTAAATGACTCCTCAGTACAAATGGATGATATTGATTTTAGTTACTTTAAGGAAGTATACCAGACCTAGAGGGAATATTATAGGAATGAGGCTCTGAAATGGTACTTTAACAAAATAGGGGATTTGATTGTAGTGGGCCCAAACACACTAGAGCCATTAAAATTGGACTGTTTCAATGGTAAGGCCAATAAAATGTATAGTGCCCTTTGCCTAGTTTTAGGAGAAGATGAAGAAGAAATAATGCCAGTTCATATCATGCTCATGATGGTTCAGATCTTGCACCCCCACCTATCAACAGTTTTTGATTCTACTTATTATATTGTTGAGAAAATGCATGAAGGTTTAGTAGGCATCAAAGATAGAAATATACTCAAGCCAATGGGGTGGTATTCCCTTATGATGCACATGTTTATGTTTAATAGTGCTGATATTTTTGAGGAAGAAATGGACCTCACTAAGTTCTAGGATGATGAGGATTTGCCTATCCAATTGTGGAGTGTTGATCTATCATGGGATATAAAAGAAGACAATTATGTATATTTTGATAGAGTTTTTACATCTAGGCTTAAGTCATTATTATGCAAACAAAATCCTAAGATCCACACAGATATGATGAGATTATTGAGGCCTATGGAGTTTTCCCTGGAATTTAAAATTGCCCACAATTGGGGAGATATGATTTTGTACCCTATTTCTACAGTTATTAGTGTTTATGGATTTAGGGGAACCCCCAATGTTCTACCCTATAGAGTTCCATTGAAGATTGGAATAACAAAATTTTTGAGGTAGATGGGAGGATTGCAGGAAGAAGCCCTAATATGCAAGATGAAGGGAAGTATTTTCCCTACCCTCACCAGAGCTCACTATTTCATCATCATAAAAGGTGGATGAACACAATTTGACAAATATTTTGAGCCCTACCATATAGAAACATCTGTGTCCAGGTGTATAGACAATGAAGGCTTCATAATGGGCATGTTCAGAAAAAGAACCAAATGCTTGGCACTAGAACACCAGTTCAATTTCCCAGAGGACATTGTTAGAAATATTTTTGATATGAATGACTAGGAGGTTAGGAAATAAAAGTGGCTGGTATATAAGAAGTCTTTAGACTTTGTCCACAATTTTGATAGATTATATGATCCTTTGAAGAAATTTTCACCTTGGGCCACAAATATTGAGTACCTTATGACATTATTTGAAGGTATCATGCAAAATCTCAACGAGAAGAAAGAAAGAGTAATGAAAGATGAGCTAAAAAAGGTTAAGGCTATTCTGAGAAAACTTGCACAAGGAAGGGTAGTACCACTTGGAAATTATGTAGTTTATAAGAGAAGAGGGTACAGTACTATCATGCCCAAGATTGATAAATATTTTGATCAAAAAGGAAAGAGGCCAGCAGATGCGAGTGCCCAAAAGATGCCCTCTCCCAAGAAACAAAAGATAGGGGGAAAAGAGAAAGAGAGTGAGTCATACTCTCCTTCCCAGTCCCCTTTACATATGGATAACCAAGCTATTGCTGAGAAATTGGTCCAAATGGGAAACACAGGCCAAGTCTTTGTCACTACACAAGAGCTACAAGAAGGAGTTCCAGAGGCACCTAGACATACAACTCTAGATCTCATAGTGACAGAGTTTGCAGGAAAGGAGTTGGACCCTATTGTGCATGCTAAAAGTGGCCTCTACTTAGCAGAACACTTCAACATAGTCATTGCTCTTTAGCTGCATACAGGAATGAATATCGATTCATTCACCCTACATGTCTAAAAGAATCGACCTGTTGCCTTCTAGAAGGCAGGAGTATGAGCTTTCTCTCAGGTCATTGCAAGCTCAGTGACTACACTGATGACCTAAACGAAGGATTTAAATCTATGATAATGCAAGTAAATGATTAATCTAAATGCAAGTGCAGTTTGTTGTTCATTCAAAACTAATTTGGATTCATTTTAGAAGCACCAAATTGAGTGTGAGATATTCATTTTAACACACCAATTGAAATGTGCTCTAAGATTAGATTTGCATGATTGACATTAAAACAACAATAAAAGCTATGCTAAGAATGCAAGAAGCTAAGACAAAAATGCAGTATAATAACTTTAATTAAAAGATTAGGATCCTTTGTGAAGGAAAAGAGTTTCTCTTTTATAGAAATCT
>MU228306.1:586663-627654 GCA_018584345.1 Thuja plicata
CAGATCAGTTTGAATTCGATAATTGCCTGTTTGATTTAGGACTTAGGATTAATCAAGGTTAGGGTTTCTTCATTAAATGCTGAGATTGGGGGTCTAGGGTTTAGGTGACCATTTTTAGGTGATTACACCTGTAACCAAATAGGCCAGTGAAGAGTTTCTATTAGATGATAATTTTTTTAAGGCTAGGGCCTTTATTCAATTTTTATGGAGAACTCACATTAATGAGTTCAAGGATAAGTGCCAGAGGTTGCAAGAATCCCAACTAGATCAAAGCAAGGATGAAATTGAAAAATAAGTGAAACAATAAATGATTACTAAGTTTGACAAGATCACCCTTGAAGAGGGTAGGGTACCGGTAAGGAAAAAGGGGATCCTCATCTTACCCTAGTGGGATTTGGCTGATGTCATAGTTTTTTATGTTGTTAGGAAGGAAGCAAAACCATTAAGCACTACTAGAACATCAATTGGTGCCTAGTTTAGTGAAGATCATACAAATTTAGCAATTTGGTCCTTGAAGAAGAAGGATAAAAAGAGAATGAATGAAGATGATCAAACTGAGGATACAGGTAACCTCATCATCAAAATAGTTTCTAATACCTTAGGTGTGGAGGCAGCTAACCTTGTTTTCCAGACTACTAATTTGAGTTTGAAGGTAGCTGAGAAGAAAAAGGATGCTTTTGAAAGCTTAAACCAAAAGTATGAATTTGTTTTAAAAGCATATAATGATGAAAGGGTTAAGTCTTTATAGAAGGATGATAGAATTGCATTCCTGGAGGGAAAGCAAATAGTGCAATTAATGCCTCAAAAGAGGATTACTCAGGACCCCCACCAACCATATTCATCAAGTCCCATAATTACTTATCCTCCCTCCCCTGCACCCTCTACTTCTACCACACTAGAAGAGCTTGAGAAAGAAAAGGCCATGCTAAAAACTACAAGAGAAAAGCTTGAAAGGAAAAAGAAGGAATGGGTAGAACAATTTGCAGCCTTTAGAGAAGCAGAGGCATGGGTAAAGTAGAAATATGTAGATAAAATACACAGTGCTCTTATGCATTGTACTCATGAAGTAGTACCCTCTGCTATATATGCTCAAGGTAAGAAAATTGTCAACATTGTAACTAAATAAAATGAAAATAAAGACAATGCTATATATGCTCAAGGTAAGAAAAATGTCAACATTGTAACTGAATATAATGAAAATAAAGACAATTTAGACCAGATGGTTAATAAATGGAAAGGGAAGGCAGGGGAATTAAAATTCTTCCACACCACCTGCAAGAAGAGCAACGATGTTGACATACTATTGACTGGCACTCACAAATGTGTCAAATTCCTCTTAGACATGGACATAAGGAGGGACATTATTGTGAAGAAAGTGATGGCCTTAAGAAAGGAATATTCAAAAAATAGATATGAGATGTTCCCAAATCTCTTTAGGAAGAATAGAAACATCAAAGATGAGGTGTTGTGGCACCGACAGATGAATGAAGCACTAGAAGTTAGAACTAATAGAATATTAACCTTGGAGAGCACACTGCTTTTTGCTTAGACCATTGAGATAGCAGGCAAGGCTAGGTCAATTTTTGCATTCTGGACAGATGAGATTGAGAAGGAACATGCCACTTGGAAGGAGATCAACAACAGAAAAGATGAGATCCTTTGTTTCATTTGGACAAGTGATGAGGTCTACACTTCCTGGAAGGAAAAGTACACAATAGTTGATCTGGGTGAAGGTTAAGATATGCAAGTGGATGATGAAGCCTAATAGGGCAGTTGATGTAGTTAAGAGTGGAGATTCTACATCACTAGCCTCCAAGACAACAAGTTCTAGATGGATATCCCTCAGCAAATGAAAGGAGAATATAATCACCATGTGGCCATAGGACAAAGGATCAGTTAGAATATCTTGTAACAAAAGTGGGTTTTCTATCCGCTTCTTATTTTGTCCTATTATATTCTTGAATTTTGTCTTTTATCCTAGTCATCTGAATCTTGTTGCATCCTTGATCTTTAAGGATTCTAAGATGACTAGTGCTGGCTATAAGTAGTAAGTTGTAAAATATTGTAAAGAATGGTAAAATAAAAGCTGTAAGATAGATTTTTGAATTGGTCTAAGTTCAATTCTTGAGTCAATTTGAATGTACTGAAGTCAAGATATCTTTAATAAAATACAATGGAATCTCCATTTTGATACCTCTGATGTCTTTTTGCATTCACTTTTAGTTCTTGTATGTTTAATCTGTAAGACATTTTAAATGTACTGGTTATAAGGTAGCTGTGTCATTATTTGTGAGTTGCTTTCAAAGAGGGTTTAAATCTTGCAAATAGTTGCAGAGGGTTAGGGTTTATGCAATAATTTGATACAGGGGTTTGAGAATGAAAGGATAGTCTGTAGGGTAGTTTATCTAAAGTTTTACTTGTGTTTCAATTAAATTATCTATGGTGGATATATGTTTTATTGTGACTCTATGGCCCATGATTAGGCACTGGTTAGATTCTGACAAGTAGTCATTATCATCAATTCAATCAAATATAAATCAATATTTACTTTTTATTGTCTGATGTATACATGTCTAGATAATTGTGTTGAATACAATTCATTGTAGTGATTCCTTAAAGAGAGAGTCAATAGGTTAGACTTCCTAAGCCAAGTGGCCAAAAATAAGAAGGATCATGGATCCTTGATCCACTATCAGATTTGTTGAAAGTTAGTAATCTGTTGAAGGTGCACCCGCCTGGGTTTGTGGAGCCCAAGTGAAGAAGGAATCTTTTCCTTGTCAATTAGCCTTTTCCTTGTATGAATCTTGATTGGGAAACAAAGAGTCAAGCATTTATTGTTATATATTGATTCTACAAGAAAAAGAGGTATCATGCCCATAGAGTAAATCTTATTAACATGACTTGGATTGGTGTGGCTCACACCTCATTCTCACGTGGGTCATCCTAAAAGATTTTTTCCTCAATGATAGGCCCAACTAAAGGTTAAAGTGGTAAAGGAGGATTGGGAATGAGAGAGGTCTAGATTTCTAATTTTCCCAAAGGGAAAAGAGTATACTCTCCTACTCATTTTTATTTTCTCCTATCAAGGACACAAAATTCTTGATCATCCCCTCAAATTAAAAATCAACTCTTAACTCCCTGTTTGAGTTTCTGATTTTCCAGTTGGGAAAAGAGCGTAATCCTCTAGTGGAATTAAAAATTGACTTTGAATCTGCCTTTAAGGTGCCTAGAAAATAATGTTAATCAAACAATTGAAAAAAATTATTTGTTCATTTACTCCAATTTCTCTCCAAAATCTAATTCGAGGTTTGAGTTTCTAATTTTCCAAAGGAAAAGAGCATACTCCTCTATTCGAATTATGAATCGAAAGAAATTGTATTAAGTTCTAAAGCAAAGTTTATTTGATTTTCACAAATGTAAACTTGCAAGAACTCATTCATAGTTTTGTGTGTTTTTCTGCAATTCTCTCTCCAAGGAATCTTTGGCATACGTCATACAAAACATGTTAGGATGCTTTAAAATGATCAAAATCATAAAAACATCCAAGTTAGCTGATTAGTATTCATATTTCCAAAGAATTAAGTTGCATTTTTTGCTCTCAGGTTTCCATACGAAAAAATAGAGACCCAAAACAACACTTCCCAAAAATGACTACAGAAGTAATACAGATGACTAAAGATCCCGTAGACAACTAAAGCTTAACCTAAAATGACTAAAGATCCCATAGATGACTTAAGGATTACTGAAAATGAATAAAGGCAAATTTATACCTATTAGAAGTGATGAAAGGACTGCATCAGATGATGAAAGAATCCCCAAAAATAATGTAAGATATACCAAAAATGACTAAAGGCAACTGGAGATGATGGAAGAATTACTGGATATGTCATCCTGTCAAGATTTTTTACTATGTTTCTAGAATAGAGAGTATATTTCATGAAAATGAGGCTTCTAGCTCCACGGTGGATGCCAAAATGTGATGTGTAAATGTTGTACCTACAAGAATGTTGCACAAAACCACTGAATACAACTTTATATCAACATGTTGATGAAATGTAATTGATTGAATGTTTGAAGATGTTAAGTTGATCACCAAAATGTAGAAGGATAATGCAAGACATTAAATAAGTTAATGGATTGTATTGTCATTGATGTCAACTTGATATAATGTAATCGGTTATAATCAAAGTGTCAAAGACTTGAAATAATTAGAGATATAAAGATTATGCCTTTAGTAATGCATAAAAGACAAGCATTCACAATGTGACTTCAAACATCGACGATCAGTGGAATTCGACGGATAGAGATCACAGAAAGTCAATTCATAGTGTAGCCCAAGAAAGAACACTGACAAGCAGAATCACAAGCATAACCGATGGCTAGAAACATAATGTAAACCAATGGAGAAGCCCTAGGACAATTGGAGTGTTGATAGAAGCTATCAAAGAGTTAAACACTGAAATTAACTTGAGTTCAAAAATGACAAAATATCTAGTTGGCAGAGCTAAATATAGACTTAACTAGTAGTTATCATTGTTTTCATCGAAAAGATAAAGGTAGAGATAAGTAAAGGATTTAAAGCTATTTTGTACAGTTGGCAAGAAGATCTCTACGAGATAAAACAAAAGTTTTTTCTTTAAATCTAATTGGTGAGAATTGAGGATCATGCCAAGATCAATAAAATAAAGAACCTAACAATGATGATATAGTGTCTATAAAGAGACAACTCAATTCATTATGAATTGTGTGGGTGAATGAATAAAAATAGGATGCTGAAGAAAAATTTCATACAGTCCTAATCAATCAAGCTAAGGAAAGAGCTAAAGTTTTCTACGGACACCGAGCAAGAGAGCACAAAATCACCAAGTAGAATCAAAGTGGAGAAAAGGTATAAAAATGGATATGTTGATCAGATTAGTTTTATGAGATTACAATAGATCTGAAAATCTACAAGTAAAAGTTGTACATGTGAACAAATCATACTGTTTCAGTTTAACCATTGATTTATAAAGTCTCTTAACTGAGTAGGTTTTAAAGATCCTTTCTATATTGAGATACATCCCAAGGAGTATCAAAAATTTTGATCATGAAGATAGAATGAGATGCGAGATACCTATTGACAGGCCAAGTGAGTGTTTGATCAAGGAAGGTAGCATAGAGATGCCCTGATATCAAGTGATAGACTAAAATTTTAAATCCTCTAACAAGGTCACACCTAACAGTGTGTTTGTAACCTTTAACAGGGTTGGCTCTTCACCAAGCTCACTTTAGAAGAGTGAAAATTTTGGGTTACAGGTCCCAATTGGTTTTTCCTTTAACAAGGTTTCCATGTTAAAAATTGATGTGTCATTGTGTTTATGAGTCATTACTTTAGTTTTTTGCATTACACATAGCTTAAATAGATTGATTGGTATACTCTAGATAATTTACTATCTTTCAGAAATTAATAGACTACTATTCGGTAAACATACAGTATAAGGTTTAACAAAGCATTCTGAGCAGTAGTAATTTGATAATGGTATTTGGAGGCATTCATCTTATAGGACTGGAGATAACTAGAAGCTTAATATTGTGGTACTAAGTTTTTGGGTTGATTATTGGAATATGTTTGAGGCCACTAATTCACCCCCCTGTTAGTTATTACTAACAATTGGTATCAAAGCTTGTGTGCTTAGAAAGGGAGTTTAACAACTCAAGCAAAATATCACAAGATGAACAGAGGTGATGTGCCCAAGTTGAATAAAGACAACTTTGCATCATGGAAAAGAAGAATAAGAATCCACCTATTAGGTATTGGCAATGATTTTACTCAATACCTTGATACTAAATATGTGTTACCTACAAGACCTCATACTCTTGAGAAATTAAGAGAAAAGCATCAACATAATTGCATGATGATAGAACTTACCTCATCACTCTCTGATGCTGAGTTTGAAGATGTCAAAACTTGCACCTATGTAAAGAAAATATGGGATAAGTTGAAGCTGGTAAATGGAGGAGATGCTAATGTACTAAGAGCCAAGGTAGAAAGCATAAGAGGGAGGTTTTATGACCTAAGGATGAAAGAAGTAGAAGACATCACTCAGTATAGCTATAGAATCAAAGAGGTAGTCAATGCTATCTGAGGAGTTGGAGGTGTACTTGAAGAGGAGATAGTGGTAAGTAAAAGCTTAAGAACCTTACTACCTGTATATGCTATTAGAGTTTCTTTTATTCAACAAATGAGAGAAATTGGAAACAATACAATTAATCTAGATAGTCTGATTGGTAGACTGATTTCATTTGAGATGAATAAATTTGATAATAGTGTCTTACCATCTATAGAATCTGCGTTCAAATCTTCATTGAAAATAAGCAACTCAAGTCATAGAAATGCTGTTAGAAATGATAGTGACAGTGATAATGAGGATCAAGGACTTGATGATATTGAAGCACTAATGGAAAGAAGATCGCAGAGAGGCAAAATTAAATACAAAGGTAAATTACCACTTGTATGTTTTAATTGTAAAGAGGTTGGACACTTTGCTACAAGATGTCTAAACAGAAGAAAAGATGATAGAGGAAATGAAAAATCATATGAGAAGAAGTTTGATAGAGGTGATAATAGAGATTACTAAAGAAACCGATAACCTGACAGAATAGATACCTGAGACTATAAGGACAAAGGGAAGAAATCTTGTTACCTAGATGAGAATAGAGCTGATGACACTAACACCAAATTAGAAGAAGACATCAAGATGGTATTTGTAGCCATGAAGGATGATTCAGATGAAGATGAAGATAGGCATGTAGAAACTACACTCCTATCTAAAGTTAGTAAAAATGATGTCTAGATCATAGATAGTGGCTGCAATCACCATATGATTGGTGATAAACAAAAGTTTGAGACTTTTGAATACTATAATGATGGTTCAGTGAGAATGGGAAATGACACACCTTGTCCAGTCGAAGGTAAAGGAACTATAATGTTGAATAACCTGATCAAATGTGAAAATGTTTACTGGGTAAAAGGACTAAATTATAATTTTTTAAGTGTTTCACAGCTGAACAATTCAGGTCATAGAGTAGAATTTGAAAATAAGAAGGCAAATATTTTTCAATGAATCAGGAAAGTTGATTGGTAGCAGTGAGCAGACAAAAGGTAACCTTTTCTATCTTGATGACACTAACACCACTTGTTTGATGGCTAGAAATGAAGACATATGGTTGTGGCACAAAAGTTTGTGTCATGTGAACTTTGACAACATGATAAAGATAAGAAACAAAAGGAATATAAGAGGCTTACCAAGCATGACTAAGCCCGAGAATATCATGTGCAAGAATTTTTGAAAAGGTAAGATGGAAAAGTCTAGTTTCAAGAGTAAAGCCCATACATCTAATGCAATTCTAGAATTAGTTCATATAGATCTATGTGGACCCATGAGGAAAAAGAGTTACTATGGAGATAGGTATTTCATTCTCTTTGTTGATGATTACTCTAGAATGATGATAGTCATGTTCTTAAAAGATAAACATGAAGCATTCAAGATGTTTAAATGGTATAAAGCTATGGTAGAAAAACAAAGTGAAAAGAAATTAAAAGGATTAAGGTCAGATAAAGGAGGGGAATTTACTTCAGATAAATTCAATGACTATTGCAATGAGCATGGAAGTAAAAGACAAGTTTATGCACTGAGAACACCACAACAAAATGGAATTGCTAAAAAGAGAATCAGATCAATTGTTGACTGTGCAAGA
Organism: Thuja plicata; assembly: GCA_018584345.1. Classification (NCBI taxonomy): domain Eukaryota; kingdom Viridiplantae; phylum Streptophyta; class Pinopsida; order Cupressales; family Cupressaceae; genus Thuja; species Thuja plicata. Next base: position 594,401 of record MU228306.1, read on the forward strand.
GTATTGATGATTGAGAAAAGTATCACTCAAACTTTTTGGAGGGAAGCTATTAGTACTTCTATCTACACATTAAACATAGTATAATTTAAGAAGGACACAAAGAAGACACCCTATGAGCTTTGGTATGGTCATACACCCAATGTAAGTTACTTCAAAATCTTTAGTAGTCAATGTTATATTTTGAATGATGATAGGAATGGAAAACTTGACTCAAAAAGTGAAGAAGGTATCTTTCTAGGGTACTCAACCAAAAGTAAGGCCTATAAGTGTCTTTACAAGTCATCCAACAAAATCATTGAAAGTGCAAATGTAAATATAGATGAATTTGTAGAAAAGAATGATAACGAAAGCAAAAGAGAACCAAAGGACTACAATAGGTTTGTTTATACAGAACCTAACACTCTACTTGAGCAATAGTGTATCACTCTCGAGAAATAGAACATTGCACCCGAGCATTAGGCTGCAATTACCAAAAATTAGGATAATCCTCAAGATTATGTTCCAAACAATGGATAACAGAATGAAGGTCAAGAAGATGATCAGAATGATGAACAAAGAGCTGAACCAAAACTTTCCAAGTATGTCAGAAGACATCATCCATAGAATCAAATCATAGGAGACAAGAAGGCTGGAACAAGAACAAGAAGTGAGTCACTAAACACCAGATTTTTACCTTGTGATTTTGAGCCTAAATCTATTAATACTGCACTTGAAAATGAAGAATGGGTCAGTGCAATGAATGAAGAAATAGAGAAGATTGAGAACAACAATACATGGACAATATTACCAAGACTAGATGACAAGAATGCCATTGGTACCAAATGGATATTTAGAAACAAGCTAAATGAGAAAGGAGAAGTCACAAGAAACAATGCAAGGCTAGTATGCAAGGAAGAGTTAATCAATATTCTAAAGGAGAGAAATTGATTACATATGAAATATCAATCTAGTGAAGTGAAGTGAAGTTCCTGAGAATCAAAATGAAGAGTTAATCAATATTCTAAAGGAGAGAAATTGATTACATATGAAATATCCATCTAATGGAGAGAAGTAACAAAGGGAGAGAGTTCAGACAAAGAGAAATATTAATGTCAAAGGAAAAAGAGATTATCAAGAAGAGGAATAGTTAGGGTAAAGCACATATCAGAATAGAGATAGAAGAAGATACATATATCTAGTGAAGGGATTGAATATTGAAGACAACCACTCCGTAAGAAACAAATTAAAGCTATTTTTGAGCTTACCGAGAACCAGACATTTGTAATAGTTACAATAGGAAAGATTGATAAAACTGTTATATTTCATATTGTATTAGTAATAGTATAGTATTATAATGTAGTATGTTTCCATCAATGCCAAAGGGAGAGATTGATGACATGTAACTGATTGAATGTTTGAAGATGTTAAGTTGATCACTGAAATGCAGAAGGATAATGCAAGACATTAAATAAGTTAATGGATTATATTGTCATTGATGTCAACTTGATATAATCTAATCTATTATAATCAAAGTGTCAAAGACTTAAAATAATCAGAGAGATAAATATTACGCCTTCAGTAATGCATAAAAGACAAGAATTCACAATGTGACTTCAAACAACGATGGTTAGTAGAACTTGACAGACAAAGATCACCAAAAGTCAAGTCACTATGTTTCCCAAGAAAGAACACCGATGAGCATTACCGATGAGAAGAATCACAAGCATAACCAATGGCCAGAAACATAGTGTAAACTGATGGGGAAGCCCGAGGAGAACTGGAGTGTTTACCAAAGCTATCAAAGAGTTAAACACTGAAATTAACTTGAGTTCAAAAATGACAAAATATCTAGCTGGAAAAGCTAAATATAGACTTAACTAGTATTTATCATTATTTTTATTGACAAGATAAAGGAAGAGATAAGTAAAGGATTTAAAGCTATTTTGTACAGTTGGAAAGAAGATCTCTACGAGATAAAATAGCAGTTTTGCTAAAAATCTAATTGGAAAGAATTAAGGATCATGCCAAGATCAAGAAAATCAGGAACCTAACAATAGTGATATCATGTCTATAAAGAGACAACTCAGTTCATTATGAATTGTGTGGTTGACTAAATGAAAAGAGGATGCTGAAGAGAAACTGATGAAGAGAAAATTCATACAGTCCTGATCAATCAAGATGAGGAAAGAGCTAAAGTTTTCTATGGACACAGAGCAACATAGCATAGCATCACCAAGTAGAATCAAAGTGGAGCAAAGGTATAAAAAGAGATATATTGATCAGATTAGTTTTATGAGATTATAATAGATCTAAAAATATGCAAGTAAAAGTTGTATATGTGAATAGGTCATACTATTTCAGTTTAACCATTGATTCATAAAGTCTCTTAACTGAGCGGGATTTAAAGATCCTTTCTATATTGAGATACATCCCAAGGAGTATCAAAAATTTTGATCATGAAGATAGTATGAGATGCCAGATACCTATTGATAGGCCAAGTGAGTGTTTAATCAAGGAAGGTAGCATAAAGATGCCTGATATCAAGTGACAAACTAAACTTTTAAATCCTCTAACAAGGTCACACTTAACAGTGTGTTTGTAACCTTTAACAGGGTTGGCTCTTCACTGAGATCACTTTAGAAGAGTGAAAATTTTGGGTTACCAGTCCCAAGTGTTTTTTTCCCTTAACAAGGTTTCTACATTAAAAATCCATGTGTCATTGTGTTTATGAGTCATTACTTTAGTGTTTTGCATTACACATAGCTTAACAAAATTGATCGGTATACTCTAGATAATTTATTGTCTTTCAGTAAATTAACAGACTGCTGTTCGGTAAACATACAATATAAGGTTTAACAAAGCATTCTGAGTAGTAGTAATTTGATAATAGTATTTGGAGGCATTCATCTTATAGGAATGAAGGTAACTAGAGGCTTAATATTATGGTACTAAGTTTTTGGGTTGATTATTGGAATATTTTTGAGGCCACTGATTCACCCCCCCTCTCAGTTATTACTAACACATGTTAGTATTAAATTTAACCAAATTGGACCAAGAAACATGTCAAAAATGTCTTATTGCTTCCTAGCTAGAATATTTACAAGAATTACATCAAATGCTCTCAGATTAAGCATAAATTCTTAGCAAATAGACAATATAGGACAAAAGATTCAATATAAAAATGCCTAAAATGCATGAAAAGATGTTCAATTATGATCTATTATGATAAAATGCATGAAATTGAACTAGATTATTGCTAGAATAAAATTTCCATTAGTTCTATGCTAAAATTCACTATTCACCTATGTGAAATGAGCTAGAATGGCTGCATTATATAGATTTTTCCTTGGAGGGAAAAGGCTTCAAATTTAAATTCAAATTTGATAGTTGAGATGCATCCATGAGGGATGGATAAGATGGAAACTCAATTGATTTGTGTAATTACCTCTTATTGGTTAGAGGTTTGAATTTTGAGGCAATGTTGAAGGAATATTAATGTTTTGAATTAATTAATTCCTTTTAATTAATTTCCTTAGCCATATATTTTTTATTTTGATTTGATGAATTATATATTCAAACTAATCTAGTTTAATTATATAATTGTGATTAGCTTTGAGTTGAAAGTCTTGATTAGGACCTGTGGGACTTGATTTCAAATTAGGGCTTCAGAGTTCATCAGACCATTTTCAAGTGATTACAGGTGTATTTCATCTCATGCTCTAAGAAAGGTTGATGTTCAATGGATAATTAGCCATTATCTAGTATCTCCCTATATTTCTCGGTCTCATATGAGATTTCTTCTTGTATTAATTCCAATCATAGGTTTAGTGTGTATTCAAGGGAATTAAAGGGAATCCCCCTTTGTTTTGCAAAACCTGAAGTATAGAGGGATATTTTAGTATTCCTATTAGGTTGTCCAGTATTCCTAAGAATTTAATAATTGGAGTTGGCTTCTCTATAGAATTTATTGAAGAGGGTACTAGTAGGTTTATAAGTGTAAAAACTTTTCAGGAACAAACAAAGTTGTGACTCTGCTGGGGAGTTGTGTACTGATCGCATAATTAAGAAGGTTGTTAGTTGAGCTTGCTCCTTACCTTGTTGATTTTAATCCAGTTAGTCTGTCTATTAGATCACACAGAGTTAATATTGAATTTCCATAGTTTGGGGTAGAAGGATATTGTTTTGTGTTTGAGATAAATATTTGTCATATGAGGTTGATATCTTGTGACGATTCAGATTTGTCTTGTAAAATTGATATTATAAGAATTTTCGTGCAATTTTTCATGAAAAATATTTCCCAATTTATATTAGGTGGCAACTCAAATCTCTACATCAGTGTTGAGTTAATTTTTATATTTATAATAATACAAGATGAGTAAGAAAATCACAAGATCCTGGGCGAAGTGGCATCCCGGGGAAAACTTATAGTGTGAGCTTCCAATTACTTAAAGGAGTGGATCCCCATGGAAAAATCAAGGAACAAGTAGTGCTCCCCCATCATGGAAACCCAAGATTAGAAGTGCAAGTAGAGGGAAGTTTTTCAATACTATTCCTAAGAATAGTGAAACTTTCCATAATGATTCTAAGTCTATGGGGCATTGAGTATATGAGAGATTTTTTTCTTCTCCTGCTAATTTGGAGGAAGAACCACAACATACAAAGAAAGTAAATCATTCTATTTATAATAATAAAAATAGAAGGCCAAGGAACAAAAGTAAAGATTTATTAAATAGAAAATTTTATTATGCATCTCCCTTATGTAGCTCTTTTCCTTTTAGGCATTTGTTGGATCAAAATAAAGAAGAAATAATTAATCCAATTTCTTCCTTAGAGTCAAAGAGTACTTTTCCTGATTCTGATTAATTTTTTGAGGATCTTGACTCCTTGAAAAGGAAAATTCATCAACAAATTGCCTTAACAGACCGAAAAATAAAAGGAGGTTAGAGATTCCTTGATTGAAAAGATTAGATTTAAGAAAAATGGATTACCTCAAGACCATAAATTATGAAGAGCCTAAGAAGGATTTTTAGGGTCTAGTTATTTACTAGATTTACAATACAGGAAATACTAATAATATTTCTATCCTTTAAAGCAAACTAGCGCCTCAAAATAGTGAGGGTGATAATGATAAGGGAAAGCATAAAGTTGTTGGTATAACCATAAATGATCCTATTAATAGGGGTCTTTTTGGTGGAATTATGTCTTAGTTAGAAATTTATTTGGAGAGAGAGAGAGAGAGAGATCGTGTTCCTAAAACAAGATGCTACACCCATCTTTGCTAGTACCAATAATGCACCTATGACTTATGTCTCTCAAGGAGTTAATGTAACACCACTCACTAGTTCACATATTCTTGTTACTAGCTAAAATATAGGAGCTAGTACTAGTGGCCAAGCTACTACTAGTCAATTCCAAAGGTGACCAATCAACATTGAATGGTACAAACAACTATTATTTACTGGTATTCCTGGTTATTCTAACCCAGTTTCAAATGAGATAAGGGACACGTTAACTAAGTTTTTTGGAAATAATGCTATAACTTGTGAGGAACATTTGAAATTTTTTACTAACATGTTCATTGATTATGAGGTTGAGCATGAAGATGTAGTAATTAATTTTTTTTGTTTAGTCTTTGGTTGAAGATGCTAGGTATTTCTTTAGAGGCTTACCTAATGATTGTATAGATACTTTGGATTAATTCAAAAAATTCTCCAGGGAACAATATGGTGATAAAACTAATGAAGGTTTTATGTTGAATGAATTTACTAACATCAAGAAAAATCAAAATGAGGAAGTCATTGAATTCAACATAAGATTCAAGAAGGCTATACACAAATTGTTCCAAGTCGTGAAGTTGGATAAAAGGTATGTCTAGAAACTTATTTAAATGCATATGATGCAAAGATGGCTTACCTTCTTTGAGATAAAGAGTCTAGTGATGAACTATAACTAATTGAATGTTTTAAGATGCTAAGTTGATGATCACTGAGATGCAGAAAGTTAATGCGAGAAATTAAATTAATTAATGTATTGTATTTTGATTGATGTCAACTTGATATAATCTGGTTGGTTATATACATATTGTCAAAGACTTCAAATAAAAAAAGAGATAAAGGTTATGTTATCAGTAATGCATAAAAGCTCAGTATACACCAAGTGGCAACAAACACTGATGGATAGTGCACACCGATGGGTAGAGAACCCCAAGAAGAGTCACAGTGATACCCGAGAAAAAATAACCGAGTAGAACCAAAGTAATACCCAAGCATAACTGAAAGTCATAGTGTTTCCTGATGGACAGACAAACCCGACAGACAAAGATGCCCAAGGATAACTGAAGTTAAGACCGAGCAAACAAGGAGTTAAACACTGATCAGTAATGAAGTGCATAAATGACAAAAGTCTTAGCTGGCAGGAGCTAAATAGAGAGTTAACTGTTTGATTACATTGTTTTCATCGACTAGTTAAAAGCTAATTATAAGCTAGAGATTAAAGCTAGTTTTATTCCAGTTGTCAAGAAGAAATCTATGAGATAAAACTAAAGTAAGCTTTAAAGAAAGAATGGAGAGATTTGCGAATCACATCATGAACAAGAAAGACAAGGAATTAGAAATGGTGAAATCATGTCTATAAAAGAGACAAGCTAATTCATTATGTGTAGAGTGGATGTGAAATAGAATACTGGTGAAGATAAGAAGTCTTCATACAAACCTAATCAAACAAGCTAAAGAACAGAGCTAATATTTCTCCAGACACCAAGCAATAGAGAAGCAACAACATTCATCGAGCAGAAAGAAGTGGAGAAAAGGAATAGAAGAGAAACATTGATCAAAAAGGTATTATGAGCTTACAATAGCTCTAAACATTTTGAAGGTTAAGTTGTATTTATGAATAGATCATATACTGTTTTAGTTTAACCATTGATTCAGAAAATCTCTTAACAGAGTGGGATTTAACAATCCTTTATATATTGAGATACATCCCAAGGAGTATCAAAAAGTTTCTCGTGAAGATAGAATAGTGAAATGCTAGATATCAAGTGACAAACTATTATATTTAAATCCTCTAACAAGGTCGCACTTAGCAGTGTGTTTGTAACCTTTAATAGGGTTGGCTCTTCATCGAGCTCACTTTAGAAGAGTGAAAATTTTGGGTTACCGGTGCCAAGTGGTTTTTCCACTAACAGGGTTTCCATGTTAAAAATCCATGTGTCAAATGTGTATATGGTTCATTTCTTTAATGTTTTTATTTAATCATTACTAAAATAGGATTTATTGGTAAACACTAAGTCATTTACTGTATTTCGGTAAACACTAAGATTTCTATTTGGTAAAGCTTAAGAAAAAGGATAAACAATATATTTTGAGCAGTAGTTATTTGATAAGATTATTTAAAGGCATACATCTTGTAGGACTGAAGATAATTAGAGGTTTATATTTGTGGTATAAAGTTTTGGGTTGATTTATTGGATTAATTTTTGAGGCCACTGATTCACCACCCCTCTCAATTATTCTAACAATTGGTATTAGAGCTTGTGTGCTTAGAAGGAAGGTTTCAAGACCTAAGATATAGATCACAAGATGAGGAAAAGGGATGTGCCTAAGTTTAACAGAGACAAATTTGCATTATGGAAAAGCAGGATAAGACTCTACCTATCAGGTATTGGAAATGATGTTACTCAATACTTGGATACTGAATATGTGTTTCCTAGTGGACCTCACACACTTGAATAATTGAGAGAAAATATTGAACATAATTATATGATGATAGAACTTGCTTCCTCACTCTCTGATGCTGAATTTGAAGATATCAAAACATGCACCACTGCAAATAAAATGTGAGACAAATTAAATCTAGTCCATGGAGGAGATGCAAATGTGCTAAGAGCTAAGGTAGAAATCCTAAGAGGAAGGTTTCATGACCTAAGAATGAAAGAAGGAGAAAATATCACTCAGTACAGATGCAGAATCAAAGAAGTAGTCAATGCTATTTGAGGAGTAGGAGGTGTAATTGAAGAATAAACAGTAGTAAGTAAAATCCTAAGAACCTTACTACCTATATATGATATTAGAGTATCTACTTATAAGCTATAAAAATTAGGTGTACAAAGGAGCATGATAAAGAATTTAAAACACTCTACAACTAATAATCTAAACTACACACAAGATAAGACATAAAAAATGAAACTTTGAAATAAGCCTAAAATAAGATATTTTGCAAACCTCCTACGAACTCATTCCAACTCCATTTGATATTTTTCTATGTCCATGCTTAAGGGATGTGTGCTCAAGATGTACTCCAAGCTTCAAGCTATGATTTTGCTTCAAAATGGGTGATTTTGAACTGAAAATGGCATTATAAGTTTGCATGGAAAGTGGATGAAAAATGTGAAGGAATGAGGTTTCTTTTATAGAAAATAGGTGAGGAATCAAGGGTTAGGATGCAATCCTGAGGAGAGGTCTAGATGCACCTAGAAGAGACAACATAGATTGTGCTTCTTCAAGTGCATCATATTGTGACAAGTGTCACAATATGATTGGGTTGAAAAGATGGAGGAATGCGACCATTTAGGGAAGAGAGCCAAGGAGACTTTAGGAGATAAGGTTATTAGTGAGGGTGTAAGAGAATTTATGAGGCATTAATGAGGCATGGATGAAGGGATAAGATAGAGATTGAGAAAGTTGAATTTGGGTAAGGGATTGAATTCCTAATCCAAAGAATAGGAATGTGACATCATTAGGGAGAGTTTAGGATTAGGGTTAGGATTTAAGATAGGATTAGCAAGGGTTAAGAGGTCAGGATTGGTTTGAACTCTAAGTTAGGTGGTTGGGATTGGTTAGGTTAGCATGTGTGAAGGGGTTGGGTTGAGTTAGAATGAAAAGTTAGGTCGTTGAGATAGGTTAGGCTAGGGGTTAAAGGGAATATTAATGAATTGAATTACATAAATAACATATTCATTCAATAATAGGGGAATAGGGTTTTAATTAATTACTAAGCTATTGGTTTCTTTTGATAATTAATAATTGAATTAATTAGGGCTAGGGGGTGACATAGGTCAATTAGGAAAAACTTAATTACATAGCTGATATGTCCTAGAAGGCACTGAATATGATTGAATTTGGTTAATCAAATTTATGTGTCTACATTATTCCCCTCTTTGACATAGTGTTAGAATAACACTATTTCAAAGATGTTTAAAATAGTAGATGATGCAAAGATGTGGACGTAGGTAGTGATGTTGGAATTATATTGGGATGATGTACTGAGAGGGGAGGGGTGAATCAGTACCTCTAAAAATTTTCTTGGTTAGCCCATTAACCCTTAGTCATCAGTTTGTAAAATAACTTATCTATCTATTCATCTTTCTTTATGCATATGAAATCATATCATACATTCCATTTGACGTGTAACAATAAAAGAAACATACATGAAATTTGATAACACATAACACAAGATATGGTATCATAGAAAACTCCTGTTAAGGAAGTAAAAACTGCGGTGGGGATTGTTACCCATAAACTTCACTATCTGCAGATAAGAAGAGCCAGTTAAGGCTTACAATTTGGTCACTTCTAATGACTTACCCTTTTTGGAGTATTATAGTGGAGACCTATTAAGATCTACGTTGTTTGAAGCTTTAGCAACACTGTTAAGTGTGCACTATGTTAAGAGATTTACAAAGGACGGTTAAGTCCACCTTCTACAAAAGGATTTTAGATGTGATGCACTTGTTAGAATGCAACTAAATAAGTATTTGATCTGATGATAAATGCAATCTTCAATTACTGATAAAATAGATCCTATGAAGCTCCAAAAATACTATTAATCATCCTTCCATGATTGAGTATTACCTTTAGCATAACTATAGGTAGATGAAATGCTTCTAACTTTGTAAGATCTTTTTAAATTTTATTTGATAAGTGTACGCATTCTTGGAGGAAACCCCCATTTACCTGAATCCCCAGAGTTGATGAGTTGAAGATAACCACCTATCCCCCTCAAAAATAGTCACATCTCCCAACCGAGCCTCGCACTGTCGAGGCCTGACTCTCACGTGCTTGGAGGCCTAGGAAATCTCATTTCCCTAGACAACCTTTACAGCCAAAGTTGACCAGTACCCCGGTACCCGGTGACAACTTACCTCTGTTGGTGGACCCGGTCACAAAGTCCCATCAATAGGTTCTAGTGGCCTCTTTCCTTTAGGATCACTGGTCTACCCACTTGCTGGTAAAATTGTGCTATATCCCCTTCATTTGTACATTACATACTCTCCTCGTGGGATATTTCTAACAAGGAAGGCCTTACCCAAAATTGCCTTAGTGTTCTCTGGCTCTATTTGCAATATGTTATCTCTTTTCTGGCTCAAAGCCTGCATAATTTCTTCAAATATATCCATTAGTGATTCAATCTTCTTGGCTTAAGGCTAGAAATACTTTCAAGGATCATATGTTTCATCAAAATGGTGAATAAAATAAAGGATTTTCTTGTAAGCCAACCATTTTTCTTTCTTTATTTCTTGGTTAATTAAGTCAAATTAATTTCTGACTATGTCTTCTGGAAAGTTGAATTGATTAAGTCAAAAAATCCTACAAGTGTTTCCATCCTCCCTTGGTGATGATAAAATGATGGGAAATAGTGATTACAGGGAAGATTGTTCCTTTTCCTCTTCCAGTCAGGGCATCTTCTTGCAAACTTCCAATCTTTCTTAGGACCTCTGCCAATCCTATCTTAAGGGGCACTATGTAGGGTAAAATTCTTGGCACTCCCCTAAAACCATAGACCCTGAATACAGTTGAAACTGGATAAGGGATAATATCACCCCAGTTATGTACTATATAGAGCTCTTGGTCAATTTCCTTTGGCCTCAAGAATTTAGATAATGCTACAAGAATCCTAGGGTCCTCTTTCAATAACAATGTCCTGAGTCTGGCAGCAAAATACCTGTCAAAATTGATGTAGCTAGCCTCTTTATTGTCCCAGGTCATGTCTACATTCCACAATTGTACAAGCATGATTTCATTGTCCTTAAATCTTGTCAGCTCCATCTCCTTCTCAAAATAATCTACCCTCTTATATAGAAACACATGCATGAACAATGAATACCATGCAAAAGGTCTAGACACCTTTGTGTTCTGGACACCTATCAGCCCTTCATGAATCAGGTCTGTAATATATGGGGTGAAATAAAAAATTATTACTAGATGTGGATGCAAAATCTCAACCACCATTAGCATATAGTGGATAGGCATCTCAACTTGCTCATCATCTCCACATATTTGACAAAGAGCCCAATAAATTGATTTGGCCTTCAAAGTAAAATAATCATGTTTTAAAGGTTCTTTTGTGTTAGGCCCTACCAGAGTTAAGTTCCCAAATGTGCCAAAATATTGCTTGAGGGGCCTTTCTCTAAAGTATTTCCTCTGGGCTTCGTAAACTTCCTTTAATTGAACAAAATCAATCTTATCCATAGACATGTTTTGGTCATTCAAACTGAATACCTCCCTAATCTCTTGTGCAGTCACTTTTATCAGGACTTGCCCATTTTTGTCCTTGACTACTCTGGATATGTTGTCATAATTCCTAGCTATATGAGTAAGCATGTCCATATCCATAAAAAATACCAAGCACTACCAACTTGCCTATGTCAAACTGCCATACATTATTGTGTTAGGGATTAGCATTTCTCTGACCAAAGAGCACCTTAAACAAGGCCAAACTAGTTGTTGGTTGTATTTCCTATTTTTGAGTTTGCCCTAATTTTTTTTTAAATGCCTGTCATTCTTATGCCCCGAGTGTTAAAATTTATTTCTGAAATTGTTTACATACCTCTACAAATAATGCTTTAGCTCTAAAACTAGTTGAAACTGTCAAAACCCTAAGCCCTTGAGTAATTTTTGTTGGAAATTATGGAAAAGCCCTAAAATTCTCAAAGCATGTTCTATTTCCATGTTACTTTTCATGACTTAAGTTTGAGTTTATGTGCATGTACTTATTTCTTAGTTTCTAAGTCTCATAAGAAGAAATGAATATTCCTTATGATCTAGAGACTTGGCAAAAAGTTTTGGTTGCATATTCTCTTGATAAAATAGAATATGCTAAAATGGTTATGAGACCTAGTGCAGATCATTGATCTCAAATCTGATTTGATGGTCATCGCGTTATCTCTTGATAAAAGCATAATTAGTTATTTTATTTGGTGACTTTGAGATAGCTCAGTCACATTATCTCCTGATGAAAGCCATGGTTATGAGTTAAGTCCAAGTGTTGTCGCCAAGTCTCATGATCAAAAGTGAGTTAAGTAAAAAAACTAGAGATTTAACGAAAATCATTGATCAGAGATTTCATCTAATGGTAGTCATGAAGTCTCTTGATTGTAACTGTGGTTTATAAATAATCATATGACATGGAGATTAAATGGTCGCTAAGTCTCTAGATACACCAAGGGTTAAATGTCAGATTAGATAATAGTGTTTTCACGTAGTCACATGAAGGAAGATGAGTTAAGTCAAAAATCAAAAGATCAGGCAACAACCATTCGATGAAGGTAGGATCTGACGGTAGTTTCGTAGTCACGATACAAAGTTGAAAATTCAAGCATGATAAAGTGATTAAGAGACAAGAGGGAAAAATAAGACACGTATCCATTTGTTTCTAAGTCTCATGAAGGATTAGGTTTTGTAATAAAGATTACGAGACTTAGCAACAACTGTCAGATACATAGGAAATAGAGATCAACGGTGGTCATGCAGATTTTAATGATGAAATAATCACGTGATTAAGAGACTAAAGTGTTTAGTTACATTGTCTCTAGATAAAACATAACTTAAGGAAATGGTCTAGCAACATAGAGATTCCATAGTTGCCAGGTCTCCAAATGCAACCCAAGATAAAGAACAGTTAAGAAAATGCTTTATCGTGATATCTCCATAAGATGAAGGGTTAAGTTAAAAGATCAAGTGAAATCATGCCAACGGTTGATCAGAGGTTTAATCTAACGGCAGTTGCTAAGTCTCTTGAAGAAACTACAGTTAGCAAAAATATTAAGCAACAAGGAGATCACTTAGTCACTGGGTCACTAGAAGTTAACCAAAGATTAATAAAGACTTTTATGAGGTGTGCCATCATGGACAATTGCTAACCAATCAAAGTACAAATACTTTGATAGATGGGAAAGTAGCTGTAATATGATTTAATGCAGCCAATCAGATTTGATCTCAATCTCATTTTTAATTTTAGAAGGTTTTATATGCAAATGCACTCATATGAAATTGATTACCTGACAATTTGAATGCCACAACTAGAACCATAAATTGATGTCATAGTGTGTGGAACTAATGGTGAAGTGATTGAATTACCAATTTAAAGAAACATCTGCATTGAATTCTCAATTTTAAGTAAGCTTGTCCATTGTTATTTCATTTTTACCAACTTTCGATTTCTCAGAGAAAAGAGTTCATAAAGATTTTAGTATTTTTTGAGAAAGAGTTGATTCTCCAGCAACAAGTGATTCAGAAAGGTTATTTCCTAATTCAGTGTTCAATAGAGATTGTGATTGACAATATTTTTCAGAGTTTAGAGTTGGAGATTTCAAGATAATTGACAGTTAATAGTGAGGGTTTTGAGCATTTGTTTTAATATTAGTGAGAAGGTGTTGAGAGAAGGACAAAAAAGGAAAGATGAGCAGAGCACAGAGTATGGCATCCACCAGTGGGAGAAGTGAAGATATTGATGATGAATCAGAAGGAAAAATAAACTATTCAAACAAGTTTCTCACTTTGCTTCTAGGCTCCAGTCAAAATTGAAAGGTTAGTGCTGAGGTCTTAATTGATGATATGGCTTACATTAGAAATGCAAAAAAACTAGGTTCATTATGATATTCACTATATTATTACTTCTTTAATAATAGTGATGAACCCAAGCCTATCTCAAACCCTTGGACCTCTGGATTAGCTAGGTTGATTGTTCCTGACAACTTTCTTGATGTCAATTTCATTTTAGAATTGGCTAGTAGATATGATCCCCCAACCAAAACCATTAAGAGGGATGATGGAAAGGCCCTACTCATCTTGGACCAGAATACCTTCATGAAGGCCTTCAATGTATACTACCCTATGGCTAATGAAATAAATCTGAAGAGCCTAGAGAATATATACACTAGAGAATCTGGCATTGCTGCTAAGTTGATCAGGGATCATCATGTTCCTAAGAAAATGAAAACCTATATAGCCCCCATGCCAGGAGAAACCCCATATTTCTACAAAGATCTTAATTTCTACATCAAGTATATAGCATATGCACTATGTAGAATGCTTGGAAAGGATGCTGGAGCAGAGAGAATCACCTTAGATATTTTGATGACGGTGTTGGATATGCAGAACCTCTATACCACTTCTAATTATCATTACATCTAGTATATCACAGACTAGATGCATCAAGGTTTTGTAGACATACAAAATAAGAAGGATCATCCAAGATTTATGCATTATTCAATCCTCATGCATTTGATCCTGTACTACAATTTCCCAGTTTTGAATTGTCAGTTTCTACAACCAAAAAGGTTTCACCATAACCAGCCTAACCCTATTTAGTTTTGGCTTAGAGTATCGAATTATACCTCTAGATAGCAAGAGTTTTATGTTTTTGAAAATTGGATAATCTATCCATTTTTTAAGTGCCTAGGTGTTGATAAAACTAGGTTGCCTATTAAGGTAATACAATTATTGAGGCAATGCCAATATCTTGATAAATGGCAAGGAGACCGTAATTGGGGGGATTTCTATTATGAGAAGAATTTCAAAATAATGAGGGTCTATGGTTGTTCCCACCCTCCACAAATATTACCATACCATGTACCACCAAGGATAGCTGCAATGAAATTCATCAGGCAGCTCATTTTGATAGACAAGGAGCACCTATCATTACATAGGAAGGGTACATTTATCCCTAGACAATTCAACATTTAAAATTTCACTATTGGAAAAGGAGCTTTGGACCTAGTAAATTCCTGGATGAACCATTAAAAAATGAATGTGGCCCTGTATAGACATGTTGATACAGAGGGTTTCATCCTTAGTGTTAAGAAATTGCTCACACCAACCATCCCCTACACAAAAGAACATGAACAATGCATGGAGGAGGATTTAAACAGAAATATTCTAGAGGATGAGGAGGTGGACAAAAGAGAAATTAAGTTCAATGAACTTATGGACCTAGAGAGGCAGGTGAAAATAAAAGGAATGAATTTTGGAGATTTCTACTCTGACATGCCTTATTTGAAAAGGCTAGATGCTATAATAAAATATCATACTCTCCTCTATAATCAATTAGAAAATGCACTAGTGGTCCCAAAGAAAGGCCATAGGGAGCACTTAGAGTCAGAATATGACAATGATGAGGGCTATCCTTCACCTACTGCTTATCTAGATTATCAAGTAGTTGCATTGGAGCACGCATTTTAGGGGGAAGATATCATTGATCTAACAGAGGTCCTAGAGAAGGAAGTGACAAATGAACCCCCACCAAAGAGACAAAAAATAGAAATAGGGGAACTTTCTAGGAAAAAGAAGAAAGATAGAATTGGAGCTTTGATAACTGTAGACAAGCCCTATGATCATTTATTAAGAAAATAGATCAGGGAAGGGAAAAAATTGCAAAATGATACAAAGGAAGAGGAAGAATTACCTCTTAGGAGCTATATTGATGAAAGGTTGATCCACGAAGAGGAATTCCTCAAGGATGACAACTTCATTAAGACAAGATAATTCAAGGATTTCCTCATATGGAATAAGAAACAACAAGTTGTAAAATAGTTGCAATTGGTAGGTGGTGATCCAGTCACTCAGGAGGCCTTACAAACATTGTAGGATTATGATCCTGAATATGAGGAAATTACACCAGAACAAGAAAGACAACTGGTCAAGGCCAGTGGGATATTATTTGTGGAAGGCTAGGATTTGTGCTTAGCATTTATAATAGACCAAATAAGAAGACAACCTGATGTAAAATTATCATTAGAGACTTAGGCTAGAGATATGATCAGATGGTTTGGATATAACCCTAAGTCCCAAGCACTTGCAATGTGGAGCTTAGATCCTAAAGATCAAAATCCATCTATCTTAAATATTCAAGAGAAGATGGAAGGTAATAAGATCATATGGACACTAGAAAATATAGGGGATTTGGAAATATCCCAAGTGATCACTCACTTTGCTCATCTTAATGAGGCAAAAACAACCCAACTGTCAGAAAAATTATAGAAACTCACTAGTGATACTAGTGCTATTGTTAAGGATAGGTAGTTAGCATTGATAAAGAACAAAGAACAGGAGAAGCTCATAGATGAGCTTACTAGAAAACTACTAGATATACCAGAGCCTTCCCCTATTGAGCCTAAAGAGGTAAAACATATAGAGATCCAAATCAAAGATACAAGGGAGATACATAATGAAATAGAGCTAGGAGTCATAGAGCATAACAATGTTGTTTCAGAGGCATTGACTTCAGTTTTGCAGCATAAAATAAACACCATCAAAAGAACAATTGATGTGGTATATGGAGCTTATGGTAAGTTTCCAGGCTTATAAGAAGTTAATAGTTGTATTTTGATTTTGAATCCCTACTATTCAACTTGGTCTAGAAGGACAACTCTTTTTGAGAGGTTGGCATATGTACAACCTCTAAGATTAGATTTTCCAGAAATAGTAACTTTGGTTGGCACGGAGATAGAGAAGATTGGGGCCACCTTGTCCTTTTTCAAAGGAAAAGAAAATCACATTGAGACAAGGATGAAGATGTTTGGAGTAGGTTATAATAGGTTTATACCTCCTATCAAAGCTAAGGATGATTAGATCAAGCCATCAGGGATATGGGGGTCATAGTTTGATAATGTGCTTCCCAATAAGGACATTTATGTATCTAATCAAGGAGAGTTAGATATGGAGAGGTACAACAAACTTCTGGATGAAGCAATAAAAGTAGAAACTGACTGCAATAAATTCATCATAGATGTTAAAATCATAATAGATGCTAGGTGGGAAAGGTAGAAGGATCAACTGGAAAGTATTCAGAATTTTGAGTGGCCTAAGGAGGAAGATGTGACAGCATGGGACATCATGACAAAGCCCAAGAAGAAGAAGCCTATCATAGTTGACTTATATGTCATGGATGAAGAATGAAGGACACATGGAACCAGTTCTTTGAGCACAGGGAGGTTATCATTCTTAGATGCTATCATGAACACATACAGACAAAGGCACCAAAATCTAGAAGAAAACAAAGGAGTGAGATCAGATTTCATTCGTCATTATTTTCCTTACACCGCTTGGGTCATTCTTGTATTTTGTCTTTTCTATATTTTTAGGGTTAGGTCTCCAAATCATCCAAAGCTTTTTGCATCCTTGTCTTAAGGATTCCATGAGGATTTAAGGCTATATATATGTAATTGTAACCTTTTTGAGAGAGAGTTGGAAGTTTTAATAGAATTACAAGGTAGACTAAAATTGTGACTGAACTTTTTAACTATTTTGTCTATCTATATGTATTTGAATCTTTAATAAATCAATAAAATATTTTAAAATCTCTTTTCTATATCTAAATTATATCTTTACATTTCTGTTATAGTTATTGTGTATTTATCTGTAAGGCATTTACACACACTCATCATAAGGTGATTGTGTAGTTACTTGTAAGTTCTTTCAAGGAAGGATTAAATTGTTTCAAGTAACCCCAGGGAACAAAGCATTAGTTTGAGGATTTGATGATAAATTTGTAGGAAGAGGATAGTATATAAGGTAGTATATCTTTGTTGCAAGTGTTTTATTGGTTACCTTACTATGGATTTATACAAGATATTGAATCATAGCCTAGGGATAGGCACTGGTTTAATGTTTGCTGAGTAATTGATTTACAATTAAATATTTTCAAATTACTTAATCATATACACTGCAAAACAAATAATTCCATTCAAGTGATTGTATTCTTAGGGTACAATTCAGTTTGCTGATTCCTTGAAGAGAGGATCATTATGTTTCCCCTCCTAAAATCAAAAGGAAGAAGGATGAAAATCCTTATCTCATTGGTTTTTGTTATCAAGACCATAGCCTAGCTTATAGTACTCTATTTTAAATTAATCATTGCAATCTCCAAGGTATTTAATAAGTTGTTACAGTGAGGTCAGAACTAACAAACCAGTGAATGAACTAGTCCACTAAATATATTGACTGAAGAATCAATAATCTGCTATAGGTAATACCTGCCTGAGTCTGTGGAGCTTAGAAAAAGGGAGGTGATAATAGGTATCCCCAATATTATCAAATACCTCATCAATTAGCCTTTCTCTTGCATAAAAAGGAGTTTTCATTCAATTATATAAGTATACTATCCTTTTAGGGTTGTGCTGCAAGAAAAAGAGCTAACAAATTGACAACTCTACTGGGGATAGAGATTATAAAGTCTTGATAACAGTATTCAGAATCTTTGATGGTTTTAGAAGATAGTATATTTATAATTTTAGTTGCCAAGGTCATTTTGATAAGTATTCATTCATCCCAAACAACTGTTGGGTGGCGACTCTAAAGTTAAATCTCTGAGATCAGTACAAGTTAACTGAACATCTTTCAAAATGAATACTAGGTCAAAAATGAAGGGGAATCCTGAAGTTGCATTAGATGGTGGAATCCCATCAACTTCAAGGATGGAGATGTCTTGGAGGAAGAAAAGAAACCAAGTCAGTATAGATGAAAATCCTCCAAGAAGTAAGGAAAGTAATACTAGGAGAGAGGAAGGTAGAAATCAATCTAATCATGAAGGCAATACTTTGGAATATGAAGAAGCTCCAGAGAGAGGATTAGAAACACTTGCAACTAACTCCACTTCAAGTGAAAGAGAAGGAAAAAATACAATCAGTTCAGATTCTGAGGAAGTTCCTTCTGATGAGCTTGTTGAGGAAGAAAGACTCATCATGAAACATCTTGCCCTTTTTCAACAGATGAAAAGGGAAACATAATATAGAAAGAAAAAACCTAAAAAGAAGGATGTTGATAGAATTAAAAGAAGATACTTAAGGAATAAAAATACAAGGAATACTATGAGGTCTCAATAAGATGATGAAATACCTATTACTCACAAAGATTCTAGTTCACAAAATGTTAAGGACAAAGGTAAACAAAAGATCACTGAAAGAAAAATTGAAGAGCCTAAAGTTTAGAAGGCCTTAACAGAGCAAATGTCCAAATTGGATATTGATATTGAAAGACTAAGAATAGAAAAAGAAACCATGGAAAAGATGCTAGAAAAATAATAGATGGAAGTTGCAACAATTGAAATGAAAAATAAAATAGATTTTTTGCAATTTTCCAAATATTCTTATGCTGGAACTGAGAAAACAACATCTTCTAAAACAAAAGCTACTACTTTCAAAGAGACTGATAACTTCCAAAGGAAAAAATTGCATTCTAAAATGTATAAACAATTTAATTTCATTGGCATTCTTGGATACCCAAATGCATTTCCAAAATATTTGGGTAATGTAGGAGAAAAGCTCCCAAAATTTGCAAGTAATAATATTATCTCTTGTGAAGTACACTTAAGAAAATTTATTGATTTTGTTGATGATTTGAATATCATTCATGAAGATGTGTTGATGAAGCTTTTTGTTCAGTCTCTAGTAGAAGGTGCTAGAGAATGGTTTAGAAGTCTTTCTAATGGCTCTATTGCTTCCATGGATGAATTAATTGAGTTATTTAAAGATCAATATTGTGATAAGACAAATAAGGGATTCTTAATGAATGAGTTCAATAACATAAAAAAGAACTATAATGAAGAGGTCACTGAGTTCAATACCAGATTCCAAAGAGCTATGCATAAATTGTTTCATAAAATAAGGTTGGATGAAGAGGTATGTCTAGAAACCTATTTAAATACTTTTGATTCTAAAATGAGTTATGCTCTTAGGGATAAAAACCCTAAAACCCTCACTAATGCTTACAAGATAGCAGTAAATATTGAGATGAATAGAAGGGTGTCTAGTAAACTAAATAGGAGAGATGATTCAAGGATTAGTAGGAGTAACCTAAAGGAACTAGAATATAAAGAGTATAGGGACACTCAAAATAATAATCCTTCCTATAATAACACTTATAATCCTCAGAATAGGATGCAAAAACATCCTTATGGAACTTAGTTTAAGGATGGGAAGCCTATTGCTCTACCTAGAAAGGAAAAACTTGAGAATAGAATTCCATACCCTTTGCATAAAAATGTTGTCCATTTGTGCAATGATGATTTCTGGTGTGAGGCTTGTGAAGCCCTACATAATCCTAATTTTTGCATTGTTTCCTTAGATCTGAAAGCAAATGAAGAACAAGGGAATGATGAAAGTGAACAATGTGATTATAATATGACAAATTCCTATTCATGTCATGATGTAGATTCAGATAATGAAATTAAAAATCATGATTCATATGGTTCACAAGGAAATATAGAGATTCATCATCAACAAATTTTTTCAGACAATGAAATAGAAAAAATAGATGACCATGTAGGATGTTATGCACAAAACAATCAAGACCTTCCATTGGTCAAAAAAGCTTTAGATGAAGAAAAAACAAGAATTACTATAGATTTTGTGAACAAAGAAAGAAGAAATTATCACTTAAGAAATAGAGTAGTTGGTGGTACTGGTAGTCAACCATCTGGTGTATTTATAAAATAAAATAAAATAGACACCAAATATGTACAAAAGAAAGATGGACCCAGGGAAAGTGCAAACAAACCTAATGTCAAGATTGTAACTAAAGCCATAGAGCCTATTGTTGTACAAGAAGGAAAAGAAAAGGTACAAGAAATAAGTACTTCTTCTCTTAAGATAAAAAACAAAAATTCTAAGAAAGAAGAACCAACTCTAAACATATAGATTGAGGAAAATAATATTACTATTGAAAATCCAAAGTCCTCAGATTTGAAGTATACTCTAGTAGACATGGGACATTGTTTATCTCAAATGACTGTAAAAGTTCCATTTTTAGAAATGATTAGAATCAAGGAACATAAAGAAAAGGTTCTATCATTATTGAATAGTGTGCCTACAATGAAAGTTCAAAGTCTAAAAAATGTTGATAAGAGACCAAATAACAAAGGGAAGGAAGCTGAAGTAATGACTTCTGAGATTCCTCATATTTTCTTAAACACAACTACTTCTCCTAAGGTTATTGACCCATTCTTTCTAACACTGGTAATTAATGGAAGGATGGTTAAAAATTGTATGATTGACTCAGGAGCATCAAACACTATCATGCCAATATAAATTATGAAGTCTATGGGATTACAAGTGGATACTCCTCATGGGAGATGTCAAGCAATGGATTCTAGAGAAGTTACTCTTATTGGTACTATTGAAGCCATGCCTTACAACTTAGCAGTGTGTCCTAATGTGGTTTTAACTATGAATGTTCTTGTTGTTGACATACCACCACATTATGGGATATTACTATCCATAAAATGGAGTGCTTCAATGGGAGGAAACATACAAAGTGATTTATCATATGCTACTTTTAACATTGCTGGAATTAATGTTAAAGTGTTAAGAGAAGGTAGGAATCCTCAGATGATTGAATGGTATGAAGACACTAACACCAACTATGGTATTGATGTGGATATGGAGAAATTTAGAGTACAGAGGAGTTATCATCAGCATCAGTGTGAAAATATTGATCCTTTGGTTAAAGAATTGAGTGTACAAGGTGACGGTTTATGGAAAATGTATTTTAATGGAGCTTTCTCAAAAGAAGGATCAGGAGATGGTGTATTACTTGTATCTCCATTAGGTACAACTTTCAAATATTTTTTTTTTTCTAGCCTTTCAGTGTACAAATAATACAACAAAGTATGAGGCTTTATCTTTAGGGATAGAAATTTCCATTAAACATGGAATAAAATGCTTAAAAGTTTATGGTGATTCTGAATTAGTAGTAGCCCAAATAAGATCCAAATATGTAGTGAAAAATGATAGATTAAAGATGTATAATTATGCTATTGGGGATCAAATTGAAATGTTTGATGCCTTTGATATAAGTTGGATAGAGAGGTGTAAAAATATAATGGAAGATTTCTTAGAAAATGTTGCTCTAAAAACTAATGACTAGACCTTACATGGGGTATCAATACTTGAAGTTAAGACAAGACCAGTTGCTCCAGATAATATATACAACTGGCAAGTTTTTCAGGATGACCAGGATATTTTGAGATTCATTCATTGTCTGGACCATTATGAGAATCAGTGCATAGATTGTAATACCTTACTTGAGAATAATGATGGTAAATATTATGCCTTATTGAGTTCCTTTCAGATTCTTAAGGGTCTGGTTGAACTTGAGGAATTGGTCAGTAGTCAAAATGATCACTCAACAAAAATAAGCAATGCTAAGATTGAAGACTTGGAGGAAATTAACTTAGGATCAGAAACTAGTCCTCAAGTTGTTTACATTGGAAAAGGTTTAGACTCCCATATAAAGACAAATTTGATTAAATTATTGAGAAAATATAAGCATGTTTTTGCATGGTCACATGAGGACTTAAAATCTTATCGGGAGGACCTTTTCCAACATGAGATCCCACTAAAATCAAAGGTGAAACCATTTAGGAAAAAATAGAGGCCTATTAATCCTTTGCTGGCTCCTAAGATGCAACAAGAGTTAATGAAGCTAAAGAATGTTGGGATTATCTAGCCTATTAGGAAATCAACATGGGTTTCAAATTTGGTACCAGTAAGAAAAAAGAATGGTGACATCAAATTATGTGTGGATTTCTAAAATTTGAATATTGCCTCACTGAAAGATAACTATTCTTTACCTAACATGGAGGCAATGTTACATAAAGTGATTGGTTGTGAGCTGCTATCAATGATGGATGGTTTTTAAGGCTACAACCAAGTTTTAGTGAAGGAACCAGAGAAGTACAAGACTACATTTACCACTCCTTGGGGAACTTATCTCTATATCAGAATGCCATTTGGACTGATAAATGTAGGAGAAAATTTTTAGAGAGCAATGGATGTTGCTTTTAAAGAATTTATTGACTTGTTCATGGTCATTTATCAAGATGATCTAACTACATACTCTAAGAAAGCTGAAGATCATTGTGAACACCTGGGTAAAATTTTGAATAAAGCTTTAAAATATGGTGTTTCATTAAATTCTAACAAATGTCACTTTGCAGTACAGGAGGGAAATTTGTTGAGACACATAGTGTCTAAAGATGGAGTAAGAATAGACCCTGAAAGAATAGAAGTAATCCAGAAGTTCATTGCTCCAAAAAACTTAAAGAGAGTTCAATCTTTCCTAGGAAAGATTAATTTTGTCAGAAGATTTATAGAAAACTTTGCATAAATTGTCAAACCTATCATAAATTTGCCGAAAAAAGTTGCAAAATTTAATTGGAATGAAGAAGCTCAAAGAGCATTTGAGAGAATAAAGAAGGAAATACAAGAGGCTCTTGTTCTAAAATCACCTGATTATAGTAAGCCCTTTTCTATGTTTTCATTTGCATCTTATCACACAATTACTGCTATTTTACCACAAAAAGATGAAGAAGGATTTGACTATCCAATATATTTTTATAGTAAATCTCTCTACGTTGCAGAGCTAAAATATGAGATGATGGAGAAGCAGGCATATGCTTTAGTGAAAGTTGTAAAATATTTTAGACCATATTTGGTTTGTGCTAAGGTGCAAGCATATGTCCCTCACTCATCAGTAAAGGATATTCTTACTCAGTCAGAAGTAACTGGTGAGAGGTGTAAGTGGATCAATAGAAGTCAGGAATTTAATCTTGAAATTGACATTACAAAGTTGATAAGAGGTCAGGGTTTGGAAAAACTCATTACAGAGGATAACTTGTATTTAGTACAAGTGAATGATATAGAGACCCGTGATCATTCAGTTACAAGTATAGAAAGACAGCCATTTTATGCTAATATTGTGTACTTTTTAAAGAATTCCAAGTGTCAGGATGCTATGACTGAAAATCAGAAGAGAAGTCTCTGATTGTAGGCTCAAAAATACATCTTAGTCAAAGGATATTTGTATTGGAAAGATAGAAATGGTGTATTATTGTTATGTTTAGATCATAGCCAATATGAGAAGGTTTTAAATGAAATACATGTAGGGGAGTGTGGAGGTAACTTTTCTACCAAGACCACTGCCCACAAGATTCTAAGGGCTAGATACTATTGGCCTTGTTTATTTAAAGATACATATGCATATGTCAGAAAATGTGAGCCATGTTAGAGGTTCTCAAATAAGCTCAAATTTTTAGGAGCCCTATTATTAAACCCAATAAGTGCTTAAGCCCCTTTTTCTATGTGGGGAATTGATTTTATTGGTGAGTTTACAAAAAAATCTAGTGGGGGACATAGTTGGATACTGGTAGCCAATGATTATTTTACAAAGTGGATTGAAGTCATTCCTACAAAAAAGGCAACAAGTAAGGTAGTCACTGAATTTTTAATAGATAATATTCTGACTAGATTTGGTTTACCTTCAAAGTTAATAATGGATAATGCCATGCGCTTTAGATTAGATGAGATAATAGATTTTTGTGAGAAATATGGGATCATAATGTCATATTCATCCCCATATCACCCACAGGAAAATGGATAGGCTGAATCTAGTAATAAAAGTATATTGAAGATATTGAAAAAGACTCTTGAAAAGAATACAAGAGTATGGCATAAAAAACTAAGGTTAGCACTCTGGGCTGATAGAATAACAGTTAAAAGCACAACAGGTAAATCTCCATTTGGATTGGTATATGGCTTACAGTAAAAAATGCCTATAAACAATCTGTTACCAGTATATTAGTTCATGGAAGAAGAGCAGTTAGATGTTTCTGAAAACATGCATGATAGAATGATTCAATTGGTAGAGTTGGATGAAACAAGAAGAGATAGCCAGAAGGAAAACATCAAATTAAAATAGAAGATGAAATGTCTGTTTGACAGAAGGGCTACTGATAGAAAATTCCAACTAGATGACCTAGTTCTTCAATGGAATGTGAGAGAAGAAGATAAAGGAAAACACAAAAAAATTGAGTCTTTATGGCTTGGGCCATTTGTTATTTCACAAATCTTTGGAAAGGATTTGTATTTGCTCAAGAAAATGAATGGAGAAGATTTTAAATTGCCAGTGCATGGGCAATTTTTGAAACCCTTCTTCAATTGAAAAAACAAAGTTTTATGCGCAAGTAAGTATGTATTATATTGTATATAGTTTCTTTCAGTTGTGTGTTTCCCTTAAGCAGTAGTTTAGTCTGCATCAAATAAGAGGTATGTAACCAGAGATTCTGAGATTATTTTCCATAAATTTGTGTGTAGCCATCCTCAGATAGAGCCACTGTTGGTTGTATTTCCTATTTTTGAGTTTTCCCTAAATTTTTAAAAAATGCCTGTCATTCTTATGCCCAGAGGGTTAAAATTCATTTCTGAAATTGTTTACATACCTCTAAAAATAATGCTTTAGCCCTAAAACTAGTTGAAAATGTCAAAACCCTAACCCCTTTAGTAATTTTTGTTTGAAATTGCAGAAAAGCCCTAAAATTATCAAAGCATGTTCTATTTCCATGTTACTTTTCATGCTTTAAGTCTGATTTTATGTGCATGTGCTTATTTCCTGGTCACTAAGTCTCATAAGAAGAAACAAATATTCCTTATGATCTAGAGACTTGGTGAAAATTTTTGGTCACGTAGTCTCTTGATAAGAAAGAATATGCTAAAATGGTTATGAGACCTAGCGTAGACCATTGATCTCAGATCTAATTTTACGGTGGTCACATTATCTCTTGATAAAAGCATAGTTAGTTATTTTATTTGGTGACTTCAAGATTGCTCAGCCGTGTTATCTCTTGATGAAACCCATGGTTATGAGTTAAGTCCAAGTGTTTAAGTTAAAGTTTTGTCACCAAGTCTCATGATCAAAAGTGAGTTAAGTGAAAAAAACTAGAGATTTAACGATAATCATTGATCAAAGATTTCATCTAATGGTAGTCAGGAAGTCTCCTGATTGTAATTGTGGTTTAGAAATTATCTTGTGACATGGAGATTCAATGGTCGCTAAGTCTCTGGATACACCAAGGGTTAAATGTCAGATTAGATAACAATGTTGTCACACAGTCGCATGAAGGAAGATGAGTTAAGTCAAAAATCAAGAGATCAGGTGACAACCATTCAATGAAGGTAAGATCTGATGGTAGTCATGTAGTCATGATACAAAGTTGAAAAGTCAAGCATGATTAAGAAATTAGGAGACAAGAGGGAAAAATAAGACACACATCCATTTTTTGCTAAGTCTCATGAAGGATTAGGGTTTTTAATAAAGATTAAGAGACCATCCGTCAGATACACAGGAAAGAGAGATCAACAGTGGTCGCATTGTCTCAAGATGCAGATTTTAAAGATGAAATAATCACATGATTATGAGACTAAAGTGTTTATTCATGTTGTCTTTGCATAAAACATGAGTTAAGGAAATGGTCCAGCGACATAGAGATTCCATAGTTGTCAGGTCTCCAGATGCAACCCAAGATAAAGGACAATTAAGAAAATGCTTTATCACGATGTCTCCATAAGATGAAGGGTTAAGTTAAAATATCAAGGGACATCACGCCAACCATTGATAAGAGGTTTAATCTAATGACAGTCACTAAGTCTCTTGAGGAAACTGCAGTTAGCAACAATATTAAATGACAAGGAGATCATTCAGTCACTGGGTCACTAGAAGTTAACCAAAGATTGATAAAGAATTTTCTAAGGTGCCATCATGGATAGTTGCTGACCAATCAGAGTATAGAGATTTTGACAAATGGGAAAGTAGCCATAATATGATTTAATGCAGCCAATCAGATTTGATCTCAATCCCATTTTGAATTTTATAAGGTTTTCTTTGCAAATGCACTCATCAGAAATTAATTACCTGTCAGTTTGAATGCCATGGCTAGAACCAGAAATTGATGTCACAGTGTGTGGAGCTAATGGTGAAGTGATTGAATTACTAGTTTGAAGATACATCTGCATTAAATTCTCAATTATAAGTAAGCTTGTCTGTTGTTATTTGATTTTTACTAGCTTCCAATCTCTTACAGCAAAGAGTTCATAAAGATTTTAGTATTTTCTATGAAAAAGTTAATTCTCCAGAAACAAGTGATTCAAAAAGGTGATTTCCTGATTCAGTGTTCAACAAAGATTGTGATTGACAGTATTTTTCAGAGTTTAGAGTTGCAAATTTCAAGATAATTGAAAGTTAATAGTGAGGGTTTTGAGTATTTGTTTCAATATCGGTGATAAGGTGTTGAGAGTAGGATAGAAAAGGAAAGATGAGCCAAGCACAGAGTATGGAATCCACCAGTGTGAGAAGTGAAGATATTGATGATGAATCAAAGGAAAAATAAAATATTCAAATGAGTTTCTCACTTTGCTTCCAGGCTCTAGTCAAAATTGAAAGGTTAGTGCTGAGGTCTTAATTCATGATATGGCTTACATTAGAGATGCAAAAACACCAGTTTCATTAGGATATTCATTGTTTAATTACTTTTTTAATAATAGTGATGAACCCATGCCTATATCAAACCCTTGGACCTATAGATTAGCCAGGTTGATTGTTCCTGACATCTTTGTTGATGTCGATTTCATTTTAGAATTGGCCAGTGGATATGATCCCCTAACTAAAACCATTAACAAAGATGATGGAAATCCCCTACTCACCTTGGACCAGAATACCTTCATGAAGGCCTTCAATGTATACTACCCCATGACTACTGAAATAAATTTGAAGATCCTAGAGAATAGATACACAAGAGAATCTGACATTGCTGCTAAGTTGATCAGGGATTATCATGTCCCTAAGCAAATTAAAACCTATATAGCCCCCATGCCAGGAGAAACCCCATATTTCTACAAAGATCTTAATTTATACATCAAGTATATAGCATATGTACTATGTAGAGTGCTTGGAAAGGTTGCTGGAGTAGAGAGAATCACCTCATATATTTTGATGATGGTGTTGGATATGTAGAACCTCCATACCACTTCTAATTATGATTACATACAATATATCATAGACCAGATGCATCAAGGTTTTGTAGACATACAAAATAAGAAGGCTCTGTAGACACCTGAATTTAACCAGGTGTATCTTGAGCATTCAAATTTGTAAATCTCAGCCAAATGCCTCAAATCTCATCTCAATGCATTAAAATGGATCAAATCAAATGGACATTTATCAAGAAAAGTTGACAAAAATTAAATTAAATCAAAGGATTAAATAATCATGAAATCAAATAATTAAATTCAAGCCTAAAATGGATTAATCAAAACTATGCAATTGATTTTAATAAATTAATTATATAGTTTAAATCAAAAAGATCAAATCCAACCCATTCACTCTCACATGGCTAAATTAATTAAATGATTGAGTTATTTATTTCTTAATTTCTTTGAGGACAACCAACCAATTTTCCCTCCATTTGAAAACACCTCAAAGCTTTTGACTCAACCAAAGCTTGATCATGATCAACTCACTCTACCCCCTACCCTTGGGAAATTGCTATTAATAAAAGCTATTTCCTTTGTGTTTGGGATCCAAGAATTTCAAGAGCAAAGCATCCTTATTATAGGAATTTGGAGAGCAATTGAGAGCTTTTGAGAATATTTCAGCATTTTCATAGCATTTAGATTATCATCTTTAGAAGAATTTGTTGATTTAATAGCATATCTTGGAGCATTTTGAGCTAGATTAGAGAATTTTTTATCATTTATTTCTCATTCTAGGATTGTCCTTAGGAGAGATTAAGACTGAGAGCTCTCTTAACAAAGCTTAGATAGAGAACCATGAGATGTCATGGGTTTTAAACTTCAATTCTTAGATTAAATAGCATTTTCTTTCCATAGAGTTGTTGTTTCTAATCCTAATTTCATGAAGGTGTAATCATACACACACAAATGGCGCCCATCATGGGGCTTTAAGCCTCATTTCTAATGTTTTATCTTGATATTTTGTGTGTTTTTCATTATTCTTTGTGTTATTTTGTAGAAAAATAGGGGAAGAGATGCCTATGCAGTATTCAGAGTTGCCCGTGAATAGTAAAGTGCCACCTACGGAGCTTCTTTCATCTCCGTCTTTCTTTCTGCAGCCGCCTGTTAGATAAAGTGTGCCACCTGGTAGATAAAGTGTGTCACCTGTTAGATAAAGTGTGCCACCTATTAACTTTCAAGAGCTACTTGCCAGCAAATCTTGACCCCATTTTATACTTTCTGTGCCACTTGTTATTTTTATTTAGCCACTTGTAGATGTTTTTAAGCCACCTAGTAGGATTTAAAAGCTGCTTTGAAAGTTTTTATTTACGCATAGTAACAGTTAAATTCCACTTATTAGCTATTAAATGTCGCGTAAGTCTTTCTGCTTTAAATCAGGTTTTTAATGGTTTACTAACTATTTTGACTCTCTGTGTTTTTCTTTTTTGCAAATGAAAAATCACCCGAAAGTGCAGAAACTAGAGAAACGAGTCACAAGGCTTAGTAAAGAGGTGAGAATTAAGGTTAAAAATGATAAACAAATACATGCAGCTAATCTCTTAGAGATTTTATTTGAAGAAGAACACTTATATGATCATTACATTAAAGTGTTTTTTGCTTACAAAGAAAATTTTCCCACTCTTTGATTAATTTCTGTTCTTAAGTTCTTTAAGCTTTTTTTTGACAAATTTTATTAAAAGAGATTTTAAGAGGGAAATTGTCATCTTAGATTTCCAAGTTTTCTTCACTTTGTCGACATTTGTGTTGACTAACTTGTTGGAGGAGCCGGAGTGGGAACGATCGCCACTAGGTGAGTGGAAATAAGCCAAATTGATAAAAAATGTGCCTAGCCTTTGCTAGCTTCAAAAATAAGGTATTTACCTTGACAAGCTTGCATTGATTAAATTGTGGCATTTCATTTAAATCTAGTAATTAGGAAAACCCTTTTAATTGTCTAAATTGAACAAGAATTAGGCATATTCTCTTCACTTTTTGAAGTGAATCAGAAAGCCAAACGTGCAAAGTCAATTTAGTGCAATAAAAATTGAACCCCACATCTCAATTTTAAGAACCTCCTTGTCAAGAGGTTGAAAATGAACAATTTTTGCTTGAGGTGTTTGGAACAAAGGAAAATAATAGGGATATGCTCTTCACTCTTTGAGTGAATCAGATTTCCAAACTTGTTGGACTGAGTTCAATTCTTTCTTTCCATATACATGCTATCTAAATGGAGCTTTAAAGGGCCTGCCTCCCAAGAATTACCTTACGAGGATGGTGAGAGGGAACAACCCAAAGTGGGAGATATTCAATTTTACTATGATGTCATCTAACCCACTATATATAAATGCACTTTACCTTAATCAGAAAGTGGCTAAACCTTGTGCAAGCCATCCTCACTTCCTCTAGTAGTCCTTTGGGATTGCACAAAATCATACTTTCGTGCCTGTGGGAAGCCCGCAAGGGGGTAAAGGATCTTGGAAAGATTTAGAAGAGAAGGAAATGAAAACCTTGATAAAATAGCAGCCCTACCTTTGTAGAGTCATTGTTACAAGCCAAATTTGTTTGACTCTAAGGTAGACTGTTTGGAAGAAATTCTTGTGCATGCCCATAAAAACATCTGAGAACATACATTTTTAGTGTGGTTTTAGGGATATGGTACAACTTTGATGTGTGTATTGAGCTTGTACTCTGTTTTCATGCAAGATTCTTTTTTGACAAATTTGATCAAAGCCCTTAAATTTTTAAATCCAGAAAACAACAAAACAAATTGATAAATTCAACTTTGATCAGCAAAGCGCCATGTACCAGCACTTCAAAGCCGCATAAAAACAAAACCAAGCCGCTTACAAATCTTAAAGCACTGCCTGAAAACATTCAACAGCCGTGTAAACCACTGGAAAGTGTCGCGTATCAACATTTTAAAACTGCCTATCAACAGGCAAACGCCACCTACCAATTGCAGAGTGCCGCGTAGATGGATTCCAGTGACCATGTAATAAGAATTAAAGGCCACCTACACACAGGAAAGAGCCACCTAGAAATAAAAAAGGGCAAATAATGGGTATATACTGAGGGTTTGAAAATAAGAAAATTCCATTTTTGGATACCCTTTTGAATGTTCTACCTCTGTGTATACTCAACTAGATCAGAATTTGCCATTATTGGGAATTTTGCAAAATTATCCATGAATTGATCACTTAAGTGAGTTAAAAACATAGGATCTTCATTCAATTTATGTTAATACCAGTTTTTACTTAATCTCATTACATTAAGACTACCCTACAACTAGACGGATCTTATGTAAGGAAAGAGTGTCCTTTTCTAGGTGATCCTTTTAGTTCTTCAAGGCCCTTACAAGAACCCATCAAGGAAATAGAACCAAGAATGTCTTTCCCATTTGGCCATATAGACCCCGATCAAATCAATCATGTCAAAAAGGATATGAACAACAATGGAGGGGGAAATGTTGATCCTAACAACAAAGGATCCAACAACAATACCAATGGAGGAGCAAACATTGACCCTAACAATCAAGGGTTGAACAATAAAAAAAATGGGAGTAACATTGACCCTAATGATGAGGAGTTAACTAATGAAAAGGTTAATGAAGCTATGTAAATCCATTTCTTCATGAAACTTATGGAAAAAGTGTTGGAAAAAGACAAGGAGAAGTACTTTTTAGACCTAGCACAAACGGGTCTCAAACTTCCACATGATTATGATGTCACCAAACTCAAACAAGAAGAAGCTGAGGCTAATCACATTGACATCATGAACAAGAAATTTCATCTTTTCCAGATGCAATTGGACATGATAAAAAAAGTGGGGCTCCAAAACCCTTTTCTATCAAAGCTTTGTGTCCATTTCCATTTGATAAGTCTTTATTCATGATTCCATTTCCAACAAATGCTATTTATCCTAAATATGAAAAATATGAAGGAACATATGATCCTCAAGATCACTTAAGGTAATTTTGTGCCTTAAGTCTAGAGTTCATGCATGACACAAATTACCTAATGAGGTTATTCCCTAGAAGTTTGGGAGGTATGGCAATGGAGTGGTTTTCAAAGTTACCCTCTGACATTCGAACCTTTGAATAATTGGCCTCTAAGTTTGTATCTCACTATTCCTATAACATCAAACATGAGGTTACAATGCTTAATCTATGTAACACCAAACAAAGAGAAGGAGAGGGATTCCTACTTTTCCTACAATGATGGATAGAGGTATTTGCTAGATACCCTCGAAGTGTACATGAAAAGGAAAAGATGGATATTTTTGTAAATAGCTTGAATCATGAAATGAATTATCGATTAAGGTGACAATGTCCTAGGTCATTTCAAGACCTAATTGAGAATGGGGTAACAATGGAAGAGGTATTGATAAAAAGTGGAGAAATCAAACTTTACAAAGATAGCAAGAATAACAACAACAACTGATTTTGGACAAAGAATAACAACAATAAAGGAGTGGTTAACAATGGAGTGGTAGAGGCTAAAAATTTAAAGGATACCCCTTTCAATCTCACTCAAAATCAGTTCAAGCCAATAATGTGAACCAAGCACCCAAAGTCCCCTTTAAGAACAACAAAACTAATAACAATTTTTGGAATATTCAAGGGACTTGCAAGCCTAAATCTTTCTTTGCACCTACACCCAAAAGGACATTCAATAATTTGGGTGAACCATTGGAGAATTAATTAAGGACACTTATTGAAAATAAACTTATTGACTTACTAGTGGCTCAACCATATGAACCTCAAATCAATCCAAATTGGTGGAGTGAGAATAGCCATTGTGAGTATCCTTGAAATATGGGACATAAGACCAATGATTGCATGCATCTCTGACATGTGGTACAAGATCTCATAGATAATGGTGTGATAAAATTGGATGGCCCTCAAAATAATGAAGATCACACAACCTTTAAAACTCCTTTCTATAAACATGAAAAAGGAGAATCTTCCAATTCAAACAATGGAGGAAATAGTGCGAATAATGCAAGAGGCAATCATAATGTTAACTTTGCTCATACTTATGACAATACTATCAATGTGGTTGTGATAAAAGATCAACCTATTCAAGAGTCTGATAATGCCATCACAAGGGGGCAAGCCTCAAAGGTTACCCTACAAGGGGGTACTCCTATTACTATTGGCCCTAAAACACCAACTATTTTGGCTAAACAAACACCACCCACAACAAAGCCTTATAGTTTG
>MU228306.1:627763-642704 GCA_018584345.1 Thuja plicata
TGTATGAGACCACTATTCCTATAAACTTGGAGGAAGACAAATTTTAGAACATGGTAGGGCATCTCATAGCCCCTCATTGTCTTTCCTTTTCAGAGCAAGATGACATGTCTATCACACATCCTCAAAAATTACCCTTGCATATAGAGGTATTAATCCAAAGACATAGAGTCAAGAGAGTTCTCATAGATGGTGGAGATGGTCTTAATATTTGCACTCTAAACCTCATCAAATCATTAGGGTTAACCGAGTATTCCATTGATCCTAAAAAGAAAATCACTACTAAGGCTTCTGATGAGGAGGAAAGATCTTCAAAAGGTATGATAATTCTACCAATTCAAGTGGGACCTACACAAAAGGATACCATATGGCAGGTCCTTGATATGAAACTAACCTACAACATCTTACTAGGAAGGCCATGGATACATGAAATGCAAGCAGTACCTTCTACATATCACCAATGCATAAAATTTCCATACATGGGGGAAGAGATCACGATTGGAGGAGATTCAAACCCTTTCCAATATTGCAATGCTTTAAAACCAAGTCATGAATTTCATATTCCTCATAATAGGGAAAGAGTCATCCTTGATATTACCATGGATTAAGCCAAGGAAGAAATTCCAAAACCAACATCAAATGTCACATCAACTTCTAACCTGATTCAAACTAAATCAACTACATCGACTAAGGGAAAAGAAAAGATGAGTCATGAGGGTTAAAATTCAAAGGAAAATTTTAGTTTAGAATTCAACATTGAGAATGAAAACTTTGAAACCCACGAAGGATGAAAGGGACCAAACTAAGAAAGATCATTATGAAAAGATGAGTGACCTAATGAATCAATTTGAGAAACAATGCAAAATTAACTCAAAAGGGGTAGGGGAATATTTTG
This sequence comes from Thuja plicata, assembly GCA_018584345.1. Classification (NCBI taxonomy): domain Eukaryota; kingdom Viridiplantae; phylum Streptophyta; class Pinopsida; order Cupressales; family Cupressaceae; genus Thuja; species Thuja plicata. The sequence goes on from MU228306.1 coordinate 628,656, forward strand.
TTTCCCTATTTTATTTACCTAAATCTCTAGGGAGACATGGGAAGCCATCCAAAGATCATCAACCTCATAAATACAATTCCCATTTTTTAAGGGAATGTGACAAACAATAAATGGACAACGAAGATAATGAGGTATTACAATGGCTTTATAAAGTGGACAATAATTCAGCTAGTTCCAATGAAAGGGTGCAACATATCAATATGCAAATTGATCAATATGGGAAAGGATTTGATATCATGAATAAAATGGGGTATAAGGGAAGAGGACCCTTAGAAGTTCGACATAGAGGGTTGTTAGAACCTATTGAACCAGTTTGGAGAGAAAAAGAAGAGAAAGTCGGCATAGGTTTTCAACATAAAGGGGAAAGTTCAAGTCCCATGCATGATTTTCATGCACATATCCATATGGTAGGTTCTAAAAGTGAAGATGATTCTATGCATTATGAGTGGGATTCCTTGTCCGAAGAATCTTGTCATGACATAGAGGTTGATACCATTCACACTTATGCAACTCCTCCTAAAGTTGAGAATCAAGAACATGTAACTCAAAGTTTGAATTCAACTCAAACATCAAGTGAACCTCAACAAGTAAATATAGGACAAGCACCTCTTTTCACTCAATGGGTAGGTGAACCTTGGGTACCTTCGTGGGTGGGAGATTCTAACCTAGTTTTTAATCCACGTGCTTTCTTTCCCATAGAAATCTTAGAGGACTCTAATGAAGAGGATTTTGATCCTTCTTCCATGGACCATCTTGAAGAAGCACATGTCATAGACCTTGACAATACAATGTATGAACCATCAAATGAAGTCATGTCCTTAAATCCTTCAAATGAAAGCCCATCCAATGAATCCTTGTCCTTAATGCACCCTGAACTTATCGATTGGGATCTTTTTGAGCCAAATGACTTACTCTACTTTCCAAATGACAATGCAATGGCCTTATACCTTAATGTGGTTGAGACCAATTCTTCCACCAATGAATTTACTCTGGACATGATGATAGGGGCAGGGTTCAACCTCTTAATCCAAAAAATGAAGAGAAAATATACAAAAAAATGAGAAGGTCTAGTGGTGAAAACCACCATGTGCCAGTGCTAGACCCAAAAAAAGTAAAAATAAAGGATGTTTCTGAAGGTGAAAACCCAAATATGGCACCTAAGGGAGAGAGGTTGGACACCTTACTAGCCCATGAAGATGAAAGATCACCTATAATTATTGAACCCACAGAAAAGGTTAACATTGGAACAGAAGAGGATCCTAAATTCATTCACTTGGCAGCATCTTTGAGTCCCTTGGAGAGAAAAGAATTCATCTAATTATTTCAAGAAAAAAAAATCAACTTTGCATGGTCATATGCTGATATGTTTGGATTGGATCCAAGTTTCATAATGCATCATTTAAATGTGAAACCCAGGGTTAAGCCCATCAAGCAGAAGTTGAGAAAAATGCATCCACATGTAGCCCTTTTAGTCAAAGAAAAATTGGAGAAATTACTCAAGGCGGGATTTATAAGAGTAATTGCATATGCCAAATGGATCTCCAAAATTGTACCAGTTACCAAACCTGATAAAACCATAAGAGTTTGTACAGATTTTAGAGATTTAAACCTTGCTTGTCCAAAAGATGACTTTCCATTGCCTAGCATTGATGTTATTATGGATCTCACTGCAGGTCATTCTATGTTTTCACTTATGGATGGATTTAGTGGGTATAATTATATTCAAATTACACCTAAGGATCAAGAGAAGAAAACCTTTGCATGCCCATGGGGTACTTTTTGTTGGAATGTAATGCCCTTCAGTCTCAAAAATGTCGGAGCCACTTATCAAAGAGCAATGACTACCATTTTCTATGACATGATGCACACCTTTATGGAAGATTATGTGGCTAACATTCTAGCTAAATCACATAAAAGAAAAGATCATTTATCCATACTTGAAAATATTTTTACAAGGCTAGAACAACTCAAAGTAAAACTCAACCCAAAGAAATGTGCTTTTGGGGTACAATCTAGAAAACTCCTAGGATACATTGTTTCAGAAAAAGGCATTGAAGTAGATCCTGAAAAGGTACAAGCAATAATGGAAATGAACATTCCAAATAATATTAGTCAAATGAGGTCACTTCAAGGAAGGCTTCAATCTATAAGAAGGTTCATTTCTCAATTGGCAGAAAAATGCCATTCTTTTATGAGATTACTACATAAAGACACCATGTTCACATGGGATGAGGAGTGTGATAAAACCTTTACATTGTTGAAAACATACTTGATGAATCCACCTATCTTGATGTCACGTATTCAAGGAAAACCTTTGTTACTCTATATTTCAGCAGAAGAAAAATCATTAGGAGTCTTATTGGCACAAGAGGATGATGACGGAAAAGAAAGAGCTATCTACCACTTGAGTAGAACATTGATCAAATATGAATTAAACTATAGCTTCATGGAAAGGGCTTGCCTAGTAGTGGTATTTGCTTCTCAAAAGTTAAGAAATTATATGTTGTTGCATAAGGTGAAGCTCATAGCCAAAATTGATCCCTTAAAATAATTACTTAGTAAAACAACTTTAACTAGAAGGATTACAAAGTGGGTAATGGTACTTAGTGAATTTGACATTGAATATGTTGATAGGAAAGAAATCAAAGGTCAAGTTATAGCCGATCAATTGGCTGAATATCCTCAAGAATCTACACATCCTATACAAGTGGATTTTCCAAATTTTGAAATTGTGAATGTAGAAGCTAAAAAATGGACTTTATACTTTGATGAATCTTACACCCAAAATGGTAGTGGAGCGGGCATTCTTTTGATTACACCACAAGGTTACACAATCCAAAAATCTTACAAGTTATTGTTCCCTTGCACCAATAACATAGCAGAGTATGAAGCTTTGGTCATAGGAATCAAGATGGCCTTGGAATGGAATGTCATAGAATTAAAAGTCTATGGGGACTCTCAATTAGTCACCAATCAAGTTAATGATGAATATAATATCAAGGATGAAAAATTGATGCCTTACAATAAATTGGTGGATGATTAGAAAAAGTACTTTTCTTTGATTACTTTCAAACAAATTACAAGAGAAAAGAATAGAGCAGCGGATGCAATGGCTACTTTGGCATCTTTACTTCAAATGCCCGATCAAAATGAAAAGTATGAGTTCTTGGTGGAGGAATTGGTTAAACCAACATTTGACCTACCTGATACCCAAATTATTGCCCTTTTAAATAGACATGACTCACCATGGCATGGACCCATCTATGCCTACCTAAAATACCAAACCCGTGCTCAAAAGAAAAATTTCATAAGACAAGTAGCCCGTTATACCATCCTTTCTGACACATTGTATTGTAAAGGTCTTGACGGAATGCTCCTTAGATGTCTAGAGGAATATGAATCAAAATTAGCTTTAAAAGATGTGCACGAAGGGATTTTTGGGTCACGTTTGAGTGGTTTGAACCTAGCTAATAAAATCCTATGTATGGGGTACTTTTGGAAAACCTTAGAAAGAGATTCTTGTCAGTTTGTCAAAGTTTGTACAAAATATCAATACCATGGAGACATGATCCATGCACCAGCACAAGAGTTACACCATTTTTTCACACCAAGGCCATTCTATCAATGGGGCTTTGATTTAATTGGCATGATTTATCCACCTTCTTCAAATGGACACAAGTATATAATCACGACAATAGAGTACTTCACTAAATGGGTTGAGGCTGTCCCTTTATCAACTGCAACAGGGAAGCAAATTTTCATGTTTATCCTAAATCATATCATTTGTAGATATGACATTCCTCACGCCATCATCATGGATAATGGAAAATAGTTTAAGAACAAAGATTTTGATGAAATTTGTGACACATTCCATATTACACATCACTCTTCATCTATTTACTATCTCCAAGGTAATGGACAAGCAAAAGCTACCAACAAGAACATCCTTAAAATCCTTAAGAGATATGTTGGAAAGTTAGGAAAATATTGGCACCTTCAAATCAATCCAATATTATGGGCCTATAGGACTAGTATTCGAACCCCGATAGGAGCTACACCTTTTTCATTGGTTTATGGGGATGAAGCTGTTCTACCTTTAGAAGTTGAAATAGCATCCCTAAGAGTCTCATTACATGGATTAATCATGGATGAAGATTATAGAGTTTCCCACCTTCAACAATTGGAAATGTTTGAGGAACATAAAACTCAAGCCTACAATCATTTGAAAGTGTATCAGAATCAAATTTCAAGGAACTATAACAAGTATATTAAACCAAGAACCTTTCAAGTAGGAGATCTAGTATTGAGAGAAATCCAAAAAATCAAGTTGATAGAGAAAAGAAAGGAAAGTGGGAAGCAAATTGGCTTGGTCCTTTTGTCATTGTTTCTTCATTTGGAACAGGGACCTACAAATTGGTCGATTATAATGGTGATGAATTGCAAGAACCTATCAATAGAATTCATCTTAAGAGGTTTCACACCTGATTCAAAGGAAAGAGTATCAGAGGAAAGAGTATAAGTTGAGAGTATTAGATGAGTCAGCATCGCCTTTGTACATGGAAAAATTCAAAATACCCAAAAAATGAAAAAGATCAAAATACAAAAAAAATTTAAAAGTTCAAAACCCAAAAACATTTGAAAAAGAGAAAAAGTGCCTTGGTGAAAACCTAACAATAGGAACCTTGGTAGCAAAAAATAAAAAAATAGCAATAAAAAGAGAAAAAGAGCAATAATCCCAAGAGGTGAAAACCTGGAAATAGGTGCCTTTTGTCCCTTGGGTCTTTCCTAGTTGAATTTGTACATATTGCATTTCATCATCTCACTTGTCCATATCCTCATTTCATCCATCATTTGTGCATTATCCTAATAAAGTCTCAGAGCTGCATTTTTGTCACATTCTAGGTTCAGTCATCCTAAGTTTCACATTGGTCACATTTATCACTTCGGGGCATGCATCATAGATTTTTGGTACCAAACAGATTCAACAGTGCAACATCTTGGTCACACATCATAAGTAGATTTTCAAATTCAGAAGAGAGATTTTTCAGAACCTTTGATGAATATCATTATTCAACCCTAAACAGTTCGATCACATAACATGATCCTTGAGTTTCATTGACTTATTTTATTAGGATTAAAAATTGACACACCCTAAATGATTAGACTGTCTGGAATTATTATTTGAAAATCTTGATACATTTCACAAACACTTGGAAATTTTGATGAGTTTTTCATTGACCTTTTTCGAGTCATGTTATTTTTAGCTAATCAATGATGTTTTGACTAGATTGGCAATGATAGAGACATGATGTTTTCTTAAGATTCTGAATGACTGTTTTGAGTAAGATCCTTTAACTTGTGTGAATTAGTCTAAGGACATGGTCATCAAAGAACTATTAAGGACATTCATATAGGAAGGAGGGTTAACCTTTGTTTATTCACGCAATAGGATACCTTCGCTATTTAGATTTTCCATATCTTAATACCAACATCCACTTGCAACATTGAATCCGATCAAATTGGTATTCATACTCCCATAGTTGGTCATTCAACTAGTGAGGGTTGTCCTTGGTTTCATAGAAGGGGTTACCACATGAGATAAATTCATATTCATATTATTATGGTCACAGTGGCACTAGTAAGGATTGTATCGACTCCTAGTTCCGCAATGCTCTATGATGAAAATATATCTCTGTGTGCAGTTCTTTCACAAACCTCAAGGACAATTAGTTGCATTGCATCTTCATGTTAGATTAATTGCATTCTCCAAGTTATTTTAAAAATGGCTTGTCTTTATAGGAATTTTCCAAGAACAAGGGGGGGAATTAAAGTTGACAACATTTCATCAATTTAATGGTTTCAAGTCATCAATATGAGATTATCCTTTGCATTCATAATCATTAATAATTATTCATTATATATTCATATCAAGAGAAAAAAAGAAAAGAAAAGAAACATTAATCATTATTCATTTATCCAAATCATTTAGAATTACACATCATAAATTAAATTGCATACATCCAAAAAAATAAAAAAGATAGTTGCATTCATTTATCATTGCACTAAGTATTGCATCCATATCATTGCATTGCATAATCCATACATCATGATTAAATCAGAAAAGCATATAGAAATAAGTTGCATTAACATCATTTGCTTCCATTTATCTATGTCCTACTCTAAGACATTGCATCCATAGCATAATAGAAATAAATGCATCATAGAAACATGTAAATATGCATAAAAGGAAATCTCATAACAACATCATCAAAAGAGGAATCAAAGATCATCATAGATAAATTTCCATCATCAATGTCTATAACATAAATTAGTACATCAAAGGTACATCAAAAAATGATCCATACATCAAAGTTCTAATAAAATATACATATGATACATCATCAATGCAATATCTGGATATCCTAGATCCCAATCTATCTCATGACCCAGCAGGGGCACCTGATCCATCTCTAGTGATACCTGTACCTGAACCCCCTACACCATCAGGATTCCTATCACCTGCACTATCTTATGTACTAGGTGGAACCTGACTAGTGCTCACATTGGTAGGTAACTGAGCTAAAGTAGTCAGAAAATGCTGCAACATAGTAGAAACCTGATCTAATCATACAGTAACTACATTCATCCCTGCCTATAAACCTTGAATATCCTATACTAAGCCATCCACAACGGGAGGAACTGGAGGTTCCTGTGATGTTGGAGGAGCCTAAGGTGCCTATGGCACTAATGGTGTCTGTGGTATCACCAGTGCCGTGCTACTCTATGGATCAACCTGAGGAATCTATCCCTGTAATGGAACTTGTCTGGCCACCTGGACACGTCTATGTCTCTGTCTAGCCCACTCTACACCAACTCTAATAGGATCCTGTCCCTGAGGTACCTATGCATGTGATAATCTTTGTCTTGGCTACCTAAATCCACCACCTTGACCTCTAACATGTCCACCCCACATCCGAGGTCCTATAGCTCTCTACACTCGAGGAGCCCTATGTGCCTTCTGAACCCTTTGTCTCTGAGGTCTCTTTCCATCATCACCATTATCAACATCATCTCCATCATCATCTAAAATCTCATCCACATCAGGAATAGGCTCTACTAGATCTATAAATCTGACAAAGCGATGTCACATAAACCGCTCTCGATACTCGGCCAACATGCCTGCATCTACTACATGCATCATCATATCCTAGATAGCATAACCAACTGATCAATCTATAAGAAGGACAACTGATAGTCCACCTGTGCTCCCCACATCGATCTCTCAGCCTGTACTCTTGCATAAAGTGCAATACCCTAAGGCATGTCTTGAACCCGGCCATACTGACGGAGCACTCTCCCAAAGAAAAATCTCTCAATAACTAGTGGTGATCGGCCGATCATCCACTGAGGAGAAAACATGTATGGTAAATCATCATCATCCTCTCGCCAACTCTCACAAAGAAGATATGGCCTCACACGACCTGATCTATATCATCAATAGTGGGTCTTCAAAAGTCAACCTTGCCTAAACGATGCTAGACAACCATGCCATCATACAAAAATACATACGGATACCCTCAGGCTCACACTCATGATAAAATGGTCTTGTGACAGGGATATGCTCCCAAGTCCACAACTGTAATAAAACTACACTTGCTGAAAGAGTTGCATTGTGCCTATATACAACCTCATGCAAATCATGATATAACTACACTAATATACAAGAACCCCAATCAAATCTCCGAGGATGTGCAATCAAATCCTCTAATATCTAGCCCCATTCGACCACAAAGCCACGTCCTCTCCTATCTAGAAGAAGTAATCCTCCAATCACCACTCCTAACAATGCTGGCAAAGTGGGAAAAGAGGCAAATTGTACCCAAGTAATACAATCGTCATCAATGTTGTTGTCTCCAAACACCCATCTGCATACACTACTATCATACACTAAATCATAATATACCCACTCTCCATGAGTTGGTATCCTCAATAATCTATACACATCCTCGGGCGTGATAGTCATCTCACCGAGGGATAGATGAAACATATTATGGTTGGAGTGCCTTCGCTCTGCCATAGCTATCAAATGACCTTAGTTTAGTTAAAACTAAGGGAGATCTATTAGGAAACTGAGACCACATGTCTCAATAGTCTGCTGCTCAGGCACTGTGAGCTCATCAACTAAATAAAAAATCCAAGACGCTACACCCCCTATTCGCAACTTATGGTAATGTTATTACATTTTGAAATAAAGTGAATCATATTATTCTTTCTATTGGTGGATCATTCTATGTCAATCAAACACATTAAATCTATCCTTGCTCTATTTTGAGCACATCAACTTATTGCTCCTAACCTCTAGATCTTGAGACACAAGGACAATTTGTAATCATTTTAATCAATCTGATTGACATATAAAACATTCATCAATATGAATTTTCTAATATCCTAAACACTAAGTGACATTCTAGATGTACATTTTCTAGCTTGGAATTCAATTGATTTATCTGGATGATCGATCGAAAGGACTTCATCTATTTTCATCTCAATTTTCAAACTTCATGGTGGGCGGCACTTTAATAAGTGTATGTGGCTTTTAAAGCCCCACAACATTTAAACCATTACACGTGACACTTTAATCATTAGAGGCGGTGCTTTTCTAAGCAGGTGGCCTTTTAAAGTCCTATGCGACTTTTTAAGAATCCTAAGCGACCTTTAAAAAATAGGGTTTCCTAGGTGGCTTTTGGCTATTTGGGTTGCAATTTTTCCCTAATTCTTAGGCGTCTAAGAATTTCTCCTATGTGGCTTTTCAATGCGTGGAGGAAGCTTTTCTCAGCCCTAAGCGGCTCTTTATCTACCCTATGTGGCTTTTCATTAATTTCTACCTAGAAAGCATTAAAAAAATATAATAAATTCTATTTAAAAAGAAATAAATGCACTAGGAAGGTTTGAACCACTCACTAGAGGCCCGTAGTCAGGAGGTCTCTGATATCGGCATGCTCACTCGAACCGATGCTCTTGAGTGAGGACCACCGTCGTTGTCAATTATCAGAGGATCAGAGCAAAATCTCAATAGTGAAAAGTGAAAATGAATAGTAAATTTGGTTTTTTCAACCTATTTAAGCTATATTACCCTAATTTTGTGAGATTTTTGACCCAGTCAGACCAAATCTACATATTCTTCACACTGGGGGATTTGTTTGACATCTTTTTAGCATCATTGTTTATCAGAAATGCAATCATCTTGGATCTATTCTATCAGTAGTATTCATCAAAATTTTCCCATTTAAGATCAATATGTTTTCATTTCTGAGGGGGCATCATCATATCATCCAACAGGGATTTTGCAACATATCTTTATCAAATTTGAGGCATTAAAATTTCAAACTTTATCAGTGGGGCATCAAATCAGAGTTTCAAATCAGAGCATCAAATCAGAGTTTCAAATTAGAGCATCAAGTCAGAGTTTCATATCAGGGTTTCATATCAGATTTTTGTATCAGTCAATCAACTCATCAGTATCAAATCAATGATCAAGACATCAAGTTTTATTTGAATCAATGTGCTTCGCACATCAATTCAAAGAGGGGCATTTGTAGAGACCTAAATTTAACTAGGTGTATCTTGAGCATTCAAAATTGTAAATCTTAGCCAAATGCCTCAAATCTAATCTCAATGCATTAAAATTGATCAAATCAAATGGACATTTATCAAGCAAAGAAGACAAAAATCAAATTGAATCAAAGGATTAAATAATCATGAAATCAAATAATTAAATTCAAGCCTAAAAGGGATTAATCAAAACTATGCAATTGATTTTAATCAATTAATTGTATAGTTTAAATCAAAAAGATCAAATCCAACCCATTCACCCTTACATGGCTAAATTAATTAAATGATCGAGTTATTTAATTCTTAATTTCTTTGAGGACAACCAACCAATTTTCCCTCCATTTGAAAACACCTCAAAGATTTTGACTCAACCAAAGCTTGATCATGATCAACTCACTCTACCCCCTACCCTTGGGATATTGCTATAAATACAAACCATTTCCTTTGTGTTTGGGATCCAATAATTTTAAGAGCAAAGAATCCTTATTATAGGCATTTCGAGAGCATTTGAGAGCTTTTGAGAATATTTCAGCATTTGCATAGCATTTAGATTATCATCTTTAGAAGCATTTGTTGATTTAATAGCATATCTTGGAGCATTTTGAGCTAGATTAGAGCATTGTTTATCATTTATTTCTCATTCTAGGATTTTCCTTGGGAGAGATTAAGACTGAGACCTCTCTTAACAAAGCTTAGATAGAGAACCATGAGATGTCTTGGGTTTTAAACTTCAATTCTTAGATTAAATATCATTTTTTTTTCCATAGAGTTGGTGTTTCTAATCCTAATTTCATGGTGTAATCATACACACACAGGATCATCCAAGATTTATAAATTATTCAATCCTCATGCATTTGATCCTATACTAAAATTTCCTAGTTTTGAATTGTCAGTTTCTACATCCACAAAGTTTTCACTATAACCAGCCTAACGCTATTCAGTTTTGGCTTAGAGTATTGAATTATACCTCTAGAGAGAAAGGGTTTTGTGATTTTTAAAATTTGATAATTTATCCACTTATTAAGTGATTGGGTGTTGATAAACCTAGGTTGCCTATTAAGGTAATACAATTATTGAGGCCATGCCAATATCTTGATAAATGTCTAGGAGACCATAATTGGGGGGATTTCTATTATGAGAAGAATTTCACAATAATGAGGGTCTATGGTTTCTCCCACCCTCCACACATCTTACCATACCATGTATCACCAAGGATAGTTGAAATGGAGTTCATTAGGTAGCTCATTTTGACAAACAAGGAGCACCTATCATCACACAAGAAGGGTACATGTACCCCTAGATAATTCAGGATTTACAATTTCACTATTGGAAAAGGAGCTTTGGACCTAGTAAATTCCTGGATGAATCATTACAGAATGAATGTGGCCTTGCACAGACATGTTGATATAGAGGGTTTCATCCTTAGTGCTAAGAAATTTTTCACACGAACCATCCCCTACACAAAAGAACATGAAGAATGCATGGAGGAGGATTTAATCAGAAATATTCTTGAGGATGAGGAGGTGAAACAAAGAGCAATTAAGTTCAATGAACTTATGGACCTCGAGAGGTAGGTGAAAAGAAAAGGAATGAAGTTTGGAGGTTTCTACCCTCACATGCCTTATTTTAAAAGGCTAGATGCTATGATCAACTCTCATACTCTCCTCTACAATCAGTTAGAGGATGCACTAGTGGTCCCTGAGAAAGGCCATAGAGAGCACTCAGAGTTAGAATATGATAGTGATGAGGGCTATCCTTCACCTACTTCCTACGAAATTTATCAAACAGTTACATTGGAGCAGGCAGTTGATGGAGAAGAAATCATTAACAAAGGTCCCAGAGAAGGAAGTGACAAATGAGCCCTCACCAAAGAGACAAAAAATAGGGGAACCTTGTAGGAAAAAGAAGACAGATAGAATTGGATCTTTGATAATTGGAGACAGGTCCTATGATCATTTATTAAGATAACATATCAGGGAAAGGAAAAAATTGCAAAAGGATATAGAGGAAGAGGAAGAATTACCTCTTAGGAGCTGTATTGATGAAAGGTTGATCCAGCAAGAGGAATTCCTCAAGGATGAAAACTTCATTAAGATAAGAGAATTCAAGCATTTCCTCATATGGAATAAGCAACAACAAGTTGGAAAATAGTTACAATTGGCAGGTGGTGATCCAGTCACTCAGGAGGCCTTACAAACATTACAGGATTATGATCTTGAATCTAAGGAAATTACTCCAGAACATGCAAGACAACTGGTCAAGGCCAGTGGGATATTATTTGTGGAAGGCTGGGATTTGTCCTCAGCATTTATAATAGACCAAATAAGAAGACAACCTAATGTAAAATTGTCATCAGAGACTCAGGTTGGGGATATGATCAGAGGGTTTTGATGTAACCCTAATTCCTAGGCACTTTCAATGTGGATCTTAGATTCTAAAGATCAAAATCCATCTATCTTAAATATTCAAGAGAAGATGGAAGGTAATAAGATCATATGTATACTAGAAAATACAGGGGATTTGGAAATATCCCAAGTGATGACTCACTTTTCTCATCTCAATGAGGCAAAAACAACCCAACTGTTATAAAAATTACAGAAACTCACTAGTTATACTATTGCTATTGTTAAGGACATGGATTTAGCATTGATAAAGATCAAAGATAGGAAAAGCTCATAGATGAGCTTACTAGAAAAATACTAGATATAACAGAGCCTTCTTCTATTGATCCTAAAGAGTTAAATCATATAGAGATCCAAATAGAAGATACATGGGAGATACATACTGAAACAGAGCTAGGAGTCATAGAGCATAACAATGTTGTTTTGGAGGCATTGACTTCAGTTTTGTAGCATAGAATAAACACCATCAAAAGCAAAATTGATGTGGTATATGGAGCTTATGGGAAGTTTCTAGGCTTACAGGCAAAAGTTAATAGTTTTATTTTGATTTTGAATCCTTACTATTCAACTTGGTCTGGAAGGACAACTCTTTTTGAGAGGTTGGCATTTGTACAACCTCTAAGATCAGATTTGCCAGAAATAGTAACTTTGGTCGGCAGAAAGAGAGAGAAGATTGGGGCCACCTTGTCCTTTTTCAAATGAAAAGAAAATCAGATTGAGACAAGGCTGAAGATGTTCAAAGTAGGTTATAATAGTTTTATACCTCCTATCAAAGCTAAGGATGATCAGATCAAGCCATTAGGGCTATGGGGATCAAAGTTTGATAATGTGCTTCCCAATAAAGACATTTATATCTGATCAAGGAGAGTTAGATATGGAGAGGTACAAAAAATTTCTGGATGAAGCAATAAAAGTAGAAACTAACTGCAATAATTTCATCATAGATGTTAAAAGCATAAAAAATGCTAGGTGGGAAAGCCAGAAGGCTCAACTAGAAAGTATTTAGAATTTTGAGTGGCCTAAGGAGGAAGATGTGACAACATGGGACATCATGACAAAGCCCAAGAAGAAGAAGCATGCCATAGTTGACTTATAAGTCATGGATGAAGAATGAAGGACACATGACACCATTTCTATGAGAACAAGGAGGTTACCAATCTTAGATGATATCCTAAACACATACAGACAAAGGCACCACAATCCAGAACAAGACAAAGGAGCAAGATCATATTTCATTCCTCATTTTTGTCCTTCCACCACTTGGGTCATTCTTGTATTTTGTGATGAAGGGAAAGGTAAGAGAATCCCTAATGGAGATTTCCTAGCCCTAAAAAATAACCACACAATGGAAAAAAATAAAAATAGAGAGATTTAGATCCACACAATGCAAATACTCATAATAGAATCATCATATTTTCATCCAACATGCCCGGCTGTAAGGCCTTCCGGGTTACGGCCAAATACAATGCAATTACAAGAGGAAATCCATAATATCTTGCAATATCCAAACCAAACCCTAGCCACACTATGGTAGAAACCTTTAGGAAGATCCAAACTTGTGCTTGCAAGCCCACCAAGCAATCTCCTTGTTTCCCAAGCCACAGCTACTAGTTCCTCTCAAAACTCACTCCTCTGCCTCTTCCTCTACTCTAGGATGGATGAATAATGACTAAAGACTTCCCCCAAAACCCCTACTTATACCAATATAAGCCATAGGTCAGCCCAGAACATAAATTAAATACAAACACATAAATTAAATGCCACAAGTCGGCCAACAACAATAATTAAATTCCCAAAATTGATGTCTTAGTAAAATCATGATATCTCCTAGCTACGGATGAATTATAACTCGTGCTTCAAAACATAGGAATAAATATAGGCCCTCTTCAATCCCTAAAATTTTCATCTTCTAACTCTTTGTGGAAAATTACTTATATGGCCTGTAATAGGCACCAAATTCCTAAGCAAGGCCAAGCTCCTCCCAGTCCATGCCAAGCAACCAAGACCATGCCAAGTTCCATTAAATACATCAAAA